>PVJD01009241.1:0-33033 GCA_004026545.1 Mormoops blainvillei | reverse complement strand
ACTAAGCTGTTTTCTGATTCTATGGATTTGTATATTTTGGACATTTCATATAAAGAGAATCATATCATATGTGGTCTTTTGTGACTAACTTCTTTCACTTAGTATATTGTTTTCGAAGTTCATTCATATTGTACAATGTATCAATAATTCATTACTTTTCAAAACTGAATAATATTCCATTGTATAGATATATTCCATTTTTTTTATTCATCAGTTGATGAGCATTTGGGTGGTGTCCATCTTTTGGTCAGTATAAACAGTGCTGCTATGAACACTCACATATGTCTTCGACTTGTACATACCTTGTGAAAATGTCTGTTTTTAATTCTCTTGGGTATATTCCTAGGAATGGAATTGATGGGTCATATTCTGCATTTAACTTATTGAAGAACCACCACCTTTGAATTCCTGTGATAAATTCTGCTTGGTCATGATGTGCACTCTTTTTAATGTGCCGCTGGATTCAGTTTGCTAGAGTTTTTTTTAACTTCTTTATTTTTAAATTTTTTTTATTGTTGTTCAAGTACAGTTGTCTCCATTTTCTTGCCACCACTTTCCCCTGAGCCAACCACCCCCACTGCCCACCCTCAATCCTACCCCCCTTTGGCTTTGTCCATGGGTCCTTTATACATGTTCCTTGATGACACTTTCCTTCTTTCCCCCATTACCCCCCTCCCCCATCTCCCCTGGTTCTGTCAGCTTGTTCTTTATTTCAATGTCTCTGGTTATATTTTGTTTGCTTGTTTATTTTGTTGATTAGGTTCCATTTAGAGGTGAGATCATATGGTATCTGTCTTTCACTACCTGGTTTATTTCACTTAGCATAATGTTCCCCACTTCCATCCATGCCGTTGTGGAGGGTAGTAGCTCCTTCTTCCTTTTTGCTGCATAGTATTCCATTGTGTAAATGTACCACAGTTTTTTGATTCACTCATTTACTGGTGGGCACTTAGGTTGCTTCTAGCACTTGGCTATTGTAAATTGTGCTGCAATGAACATTGGGGTGCATAGGTTCTTTTGAATTGGTGTTTCAGGATTCTTAGGGTAGAATCCCAGCAGTGGAATTGCCAGATCAACGGGCAGTTCCATTTTTAGTTTTCTGAGGAGATTCCATACAGTTTTCCACAGTGGCTGCACTAGTCTTCATTCCCACCAACAGTGTACTAGGGTTCACTTTTCTCCGCAGCCTCACTGGCATTTGTTGTTTGTTGATTTGTTTATCATGGTCATTTCGATTGTTGTGAAGTGGTGTATCATTATGGTTTTAATTTGCTTCTGTCTCATGGCTCTCATACATCTCTGGGCCCTGTGTATGTCCTCCTTGGAGAATTGTCTGTTCAGGTCCTTTGCCCATTTCTTAATTGGGTTGTTTGTCTTCCTGGAGTGGAGTTGTGTGAGTTCTTTATATATTTTGGAGATCAAACCCTTGTCCGAGATATTATTGGCAAATATATTTTCCCATGTGGCTCCTTCCCTTTTCATTCTCCTGATGTTTTCTTTAGCCATGCAGAAGCTTCTTATTTTGATGAAGTCCCATTTGTTTATTCTTTCCTATGTCCCTTGCTCTAGGGGACATATCAGTGAAAATAGTGCTGTATGCAGTATCTGATATTTTCTTGCCTATGGTCTCCTCTAGGACTTTTATGGTGTTGCAATTCATATTTAAGTCTTTTATTCATCTCGATTTGATTTTTGTGTGTGGGGTAAGTTGGTGTTCAAATTTAATTTTTTGGCATGTGGCTGTCCAGATATCCCAACACCATTTGTTGAAGAAGCTATTTTTACTCGACTTTATGCTTCTGTCACCTTTGTCTATATTAATTGACCACAGAGACATGGATTTATTTCTGGGCTCTCAATTCTGTTCCATTGATCTATGTGTCTGTTCTTTTGCCAGTACCACACTGCTTTGATTACAGTGGCCTTATAATATAGTTTGATGTTAGGTATTGTGATTCCTCCTAATTTTTCATCTTTCTGAAAATTGCTGTGGTTATTTGGGCTTATTTATGATTTCATATAAATTTTTGAAATGTTTGTTCCATAGTTGTGAAATATGTCATTGGTATTTTAATAGGAATTGTGTTAAATCTATAAATTTCTTTGAGTATTATGGACATTATGATGATGTTAATTCTTCCAATCCATGAACACGGTATATGCTTCCATTTATTGTGTCTTCCTTTATTTCTTTCTTCAGTGTTGTGTAGTTTTCTGAGTACAGGTCTTTAACCTCCTTGGTTAAGTTTATTTTAGGTACGTTATTTTTCTTGTTGCTATAGTAATTGGGATATTTCCGCTGATTTGTGATTCTGATATTTTATTGTTGGTGTATAAAAATGCCTTTTATTTCTGAATATTGACTTTGTATCCTGCTGTTTTGCAAAATTCACTTATTAAGTTGAGTAGTTTTTTGATGGAGTCTATGGGTTTTTTTTTGTACACTATCATGTCACCTGCAAACAATGACCATTTTACTTCCTCCTTTCCAATTTGGATGCCTTCTATTTTTTTTTTCTTGTCTGGTTGCTTGGCTAGGACTTCCAATATTATGGTGAATAGAAGTGGTGAAAGCAGACATCCTTGCGTTGCTCCCGATCTTAGTGGGAAAGCTTTTAGTTTTTGCCTGTTCTGTATAATGCTGAATGTAGGTTTCTCATATATGACTTTTATTATGTTGAGGTATACTCCCCTTATTCCCACTTTGCTGAGTGTTTTTATCATAAATGGATGCCATACCTTATCACATGCTTTTTTCACATCTATTGATATGATCATGTGATTTTTGTCTTTCTTTTTGTTTATGTGATGTATTACGTGTACTGATTTGTCAATATTATACCATCCTTGCATCCCTGGGATGAATCTCACTTGATCATGGTGGATGATCTTTTTAATTTATTGGTGGATGCGGTTTGCCAATATTTTGCTGAGAATTTTAGTATCTATGTTCATCAGTGATACTGGCCTGTAGTTTTCTCTCTTTGTTGTGTCATTAGCTGGTTATAGGATTAGAATGATACTGGTCTCATAAAGAGTTTGGGAGTCCTCCCTCTTCTTGGATTTTTTGGAATAGTCTGAAAAGGATAGGAGCTAGCTCTTCCTTAAATGTTTTATAAAATTCTCCTGTGAAACCATGCGGTCCAGGGCTTTTGTGTGCCTGGAGTTTTTGATTACTGCTTGAAATTCACCAGCTGTTATCCATCTGTTCTGGCTTTCTGCTTCTTCACTCAGCTTTGGAATATTACATTTTTCTAGAAATTTGTCCATTTCACCCAGGTTTTCAAATTTCTTGGCATAGAGTTGTTTGTACTAATTTCTTACAATCTTTTGTATTTCTGTGGTATGCATTGTAATTTCCCCTCTTTCATTTCTGATTTTGTTTATTTGTGTCATCTCCCTTTTTTTCTTAATGAGTCTGCTTAAAGGTTTGTTGATTTTGTTTATCTTTTCAAAGAACCAGATCCTGGATTCATTGATCCTTTGAATTGTGCTCTTAGTCTCTATATCACTCAGTTCTGCTCTGATCTTGATTATTTCCTTCATTCTGCCCTCTGTGGGCTTTGTTTGTTGTTGTTTCTCCAGTTCTTGTAGATGTAGGGTTAGGTTGTTTATTTGAAATGTTTCTATCTTTTTTAGATAGGTCTGTATTGCTATGAATTTCCCTCTCAGGACTGTCTTTGCTGTGTCCCATAGGTTTAGGACTGTTGTATGTTCATTTTCATTTGTTTCCAGAAACTTTTTGATTTCTTCTTTGATCTCATCATTGACCCATTCATTGTTTAATAGCATGCTATTCAGTCTCCATGAGTTTGAAAGTTTTTGAGTTTTTTCCTTGATGTTGGTTTCTAGTTTTAAGCCCTTGTGGCCTGAGGAAATGCTTGATATGATTTGAATTTTCTTAAATTTGTGGAGGCTTGATTTGTGTCCTATCATGTGGTTTATCTTTGAAAATATTTCATGTGCATTTGAAAAGAATGTGTAGTTTGCTTCTTTGGGATGAAAGACTCTATATATGTCAGGTAAGCCCATTGGATCTAGTATGTCGTTCAATGCCACAATATGCTTGCTGATGTTTTGTTTGGAAGATCTAGCTATTGCTGACAGTGGGCTCTAAAAATCTCTTACTATCATTGTGTTGCTGTCTATATGTTTTTTGAAGTCCTCCAAGATTTTCCTTATGTTTGTGTGCTCCTATGTTGGGTGCGTGCATGTTTACAATGTTTATGTCTTCTTGATGGTTTCTTCCCTTGAGTATGATGAAGTGCCCTTCAGTGTCTCTTTTTATGGCTTTTGTTCTGAAGTCTATTTTTTCTGATATAAGTATTGCTCCTCCGGCTTCTTTTTTTTTTTTTTTTTTTTGCCCATTTGCTAGGAATAATTTTTTTCCAAACCTTTTCTTTCAATCTTTGTATGTGTTTTGTTCTCAGGTGGGTCTCTTGTAGGCAGTATATGTGTGGGTCATGTTTTCTTATCCATTCAGCTACCCTATGCCTTTTGAATGGGGCATTTAATCTATTTGCATTTAAGGTTATTACTGATAGGTACTTCTTCATTACCATTTTCCACCTTTGTACCTGTATTTGTCTCTCACTCTATACCTTCATCTTCTTAATCCAGTCCCTTTAGCATATCTTGCAATGCTGCTTTGGTGCAGGTGTATTTCTTTTAGCCTTCTTTTGTCTCATAAACTCCTTATTTTGTCTTCCATTTTATTGAGAGCCTTGCTGAATAGAGTAGTCTTGGTTGCAAGCCTTTGATTTACTTTCATTACTTAGTATATTTCTTGCCATTCCCTTCTGGCTTGTAGTGTTTCTGTGGAGAAGTCAGCTGCTAGCCTTATCGGGACTCCCTTGTATGTTACTTCCAATTTCTTCCTTGTTACCTTTAAGTTCTCCCCTTGTCTTTGAATTTTGTCAGTTTAATTATGATATGTGTTGGTTTTGGCCTCTTTGTGTTCCTCTTGATTGGGACCCACTGTCTTCCGTGGACTGGTGTGACTATTTCTCTCATCAAATTAGAGGAATTTTCCATTTTCAAACAGGGTTTCTATCTCTTGATCTTGTTCTCCTTCTGGTATCCACAGTATATGGATATTATTATGTTTCTTGTTGTCCTGCCTTTCCATCAACCCCTCTTCATTCTTTTTGGGTCTTTCTTCCTTTTCTTGTTCTTTTTAAGAAATATTTTATTTATTTATTTTTAAGAGAAGTGAAGGGAGAGAGAATGAATGGGAGAGAAACATCCGTTTGTGGTTGCCTCTTGCAGGTCCCCAACTGGAGACCCACCTGCCACCCAGGTACATTTCCTGACTGGGAATCGAACTGGTGACTTTTTGGTTTGCAGGCCAGCACTCAATCCACTGAACCACACCAGTGAGGGTGCTTTTCTTACTCTCTCTGGGAGTTTTTTTTCTATGTTGTCATCCACTTGCTGATTCAGTCCTCTGCTTCATATATCCTGCTTTTGATTCCCTGTACTGTGTTCTTCAATTCAGAAATTGTATTCTTCATTTCCTCCTGGCTCTTGTTGATAGTCCCTATTTTTCAGGGTGATGTCGTTCACAGTAAGTTCCTCGTAGTTTCCCTGTAGTTTTTTGTAATTCTTGCTGAGCTCAGTGAGCTTCCTTATAACCATTGTTTTGCACTCAATATCTGATAGTTTACTTGCCTCTATTTCATTTATCACTCTTTCTGGGGATTCCTCCTTTACTTTTGGCTGGGGGTTGTTTCTTTGTCTCCCCAGGTTAGGGGAGATTCTCTTTGTTTGCTTCTGCTTCTTAAATTGATCTGTTTTGACTCCTTTCTTTGTGGTGTGAACTTCTATGGTAGGAGACCTGTGAGATTCAGTGGTGCAGTCTCCTTGATCTCTGGAACTTGATGCTTTTGGGATGCCCTTTATGCCATTTATGTTGGCTCTGTGGATGAATTTGGTTTTGATTGTTGTTGGGTCATTCTTGGTGGGTCCTTTCCTCCATCTCGTTGACTGAGGGTCACTCCACCTACAATGTCTTGTATGCTGTTGTGCAGATGCTGCCAGAAGAAAACTACAAATCCCAGGAAACAAACCCACACACACAAAGATAACTCCCCCTGCAATCTCACTATCAACAGAAAATGAACCAGTATTAATAACATTGCAAAGAGATTAAGACTATGATAAGAAAGGAGTGCAAATATAGATGACCCACTGAAATAAAAATAATTTGGGGAGAGTAGAAGGGGAACACTAATAAGAGTAGGAAGCTGAGCAATGAGAAGACAGAAATTAAAATTTACATCATAAATAAAAAAGGGAATAAGGAAGGCACAATGGAGTAAGAGAAAAGAAGTGTATAGTATTAGGTTTAAACAGAAATTTAAAAAATAAAATGAAATAAAAGAGAGAAAGAAAAAGGAAAAACATAAATAAATAATAAAAAAATAGAAACCAAATTGGAGAGAAAGATCCACCACAGCACTATCAACAACAAATGAGCTAAAATTAATATACTTGGGATGAGAATACGAGGGAAAAATGAAAGAAAGAAAAACTTAAGAGATGTCTGCAGAGAAGGGAAGTAATTTGGAGATGATGGAGAGGCAATACTAAGAGTGAGGAACGAAATCCAGGCTAAGACAGGGAAACATTGAAATTTGAGACCAGAAGGAAATGAAAAAGGAAAGACAAGAAGAAAAGGGCAGGATGAAAGAGAAAAAAAGAAAAAAACAAGATTATGCAGGGAAAAATTAAAATTTGAGATGAAAAAAAGTAAGAGATGGGGATATTTTTAATCTTTAAAATTGAAGATTTGAAATACAAAAATAATGAAGACCTAGAGATAAAATTAAAAAAAAATGGAACAACAACTTCCCTACTGACAACCAACAAGCAAAGAATGCTAAAGGTGGTGAAAGAACACGGGTATTTTAAGAGTCAGAAAAAGAATGTGAAATAACCATTCACAAGAAAATTGGCTTTGTGAACTGGACGGTGGAGAAATAGTAAGAGTGTGGAATAGAAACAAGTTGTAGCAAGACAGAAAACAAAATTTAAAATGAAAATAATAAGAGGAAAAATAAAAAAATGGAGTAAGAGAAGGGAAGAGCAAATTATGTGAAAAATAAAATATAATATGAAAGCTAGTGACTTAATATGCACAAACTTGAAGGACAAGAAATGAATATAATAAAGCTAGGCAGGAAAGAAAATATCACAAATCATGGGGAAGACCACAGTGGATTTTGTCTCTGTAGCATCTAGTATTTACCACTGTTTTTTCTTTCTGGAGCCACCTGTGGTGATGTCAGATGGTGACCCCTCCTGGTTTTAGACAGCCTGTTCAAGACTACCAAGGATCTACTGTCTGTGGCTGTCTCCTTCAGTTGTTAATCTAGTCACTCTGCACTCAGCTGTCAGGCCTAAGCACCATAGAGTGGGAAAGAATCTCTCCTAGGGCCAGGGTTATTACTTCCCCTCAGGATGCTGCCACTTGGAGGGGAGTGTTATGCCTGAACACAATGGCTGCTGCGGTATGGGGGGGATCCCTGTGGCTACTCTCTCAGTTCTCTCCCCAAAGCCTCATTCTCCAGTCTCTCCTTAAGTGTCTGTAGTCCACTCTGCCCCTCCCCTTTGCTGGATCCCAGCGTAAGTGGCTTCAAATTAAAGTTTATGTGTTTGCCCTTTATATTGCTCTTTGTGTCTCCCACCCTCTGTGTCTGGCAGAGAGAAACCCTGCCGCTTTTTGTAGCTGGATGTTCTCTGTGTACTTTTTGGGCTCTGGTGCTATAGGTTGAAAATCCCAGTTTAGGATTTAGGCCACACACTTCTCAGGGGGATCCGACTGGCTGCTTAAATATCCAACCGGTACTTCAGCTGCCACTCCCTGGCACAGAGCCAGCCCTCTCATGTCTCTGCCACACTTGCAACCAGTCACGTTGTGCTGAATCTCTTTCTTTTGTCTGGTCATTGTTATAAGGCTTCCGTCTCTCTATTCAGTTTGTTCTGGGTGTTTTCCCCACAATTTAGTTATAATTCCAGATTGGTCCTGTGAGGAGGTTAGTGTAGCTTCCACTCAGTCCTCTGCCATCTTGGATCTCTCCCCGTCCTCATTCTTTTTGAGTCTTTTTTTCTTTTTGTTGCATTGTCTTCGTGTTATTTTTTTCTACCTTGTCTTCCAACTTGCTGATATGATCCTCTACTTCACCTAGTCTGCTTTTAATTTCTCCTTGTCTGTTCTCGATTTCAGATATTGTATTCTTCATTTCCTCCTGGCTCTTATTCATAGTTCCTATACCCTTTTTCATGCTGATATATTTCCCAGTAAGTTCCTTATAGCTTCCACAGAGTTCCTTGTAGTTCTCACTGAGCTCCCTGAGCACCATTATAACCTTTATTTTGAACTCTAAGTTTGATAGATTCCTTACTTCAATTTCATTTAGCAGTTTTTTTCTGGAAATTCCTCCTTTCTTTTTGATTGGGGGTTGTTTCTTTGTCTTCCCATTTTAGGTGACTCTTCTTATTTGTTTCTTTGTATTACGTGGATCTGTTTTGACTCCCTGTCTTCATGGGGTGGACTTCTGTGGTAGGATACCTGTGGGACTCTTCGGTGCAGTCTCCTTGGTCTCCTGAGTTGTATATCCTTGAGATGTCTTTTATGCCATTTATGTGGGTTCTCTTGTTGTGATTAGGTTTTAGTTGTTATTGGGTAGATCTTTGGTGGGATCCCTCTCACTGGCTGACTGAAAACCACACTGCCCACCACTTCTTGTATGCTGTTGTACAGGTTCTGCTAGAACAAAACAAGCCAACCCAGTAAACAAAACCCACACCTGCAAAAATAACCCCCACTCACAAGCACACTATGAACAACAAATGAGCAAATGTTAATAAAGGTGTAAAGAGGTTGACTATTATAAGAAAGGCAAAATGAAAATGAGAGGAGTAACTGAAACAAAAATGATTTTGAGAGTGTAATAGGAGGAGAAATAATAAGAGTAGAGGATAGAAACAAAGCGAAGGAAGAAAGAAAATAATATTTACATTGTAAATAAAAAGGGGAGGGAAGAAAGCAAAATGGAGTAAGAAAAGGAAAGTGTATAGTACATTGTTTTAAAATTTTTAAAAAATGGTGAAAAAATAGGAACCAAATTGAAGAAAAACATCCACCACAGCAAAATCAATGATAAATGAGCAAAGATTAATACAGGTGGAAAGGGAATAAGCAGGAAAAAAGAATGAAAAAATAGCTTATGAGATGTCTAAAGAAAAGGAAAGAGATTTTGAGAGGATACAGGGAGAAGAAATAATAAGAGTTGAGGAATGAAAACCAGGCTAAGAGAGGGAAAAAGTGAAAATTAAAACAAAATGAAAGGGCAAGAGGAAGGCAAAATGGAGTAGGAAAGGGGAACAGTACAATTTGAGATCTGAAATACAAAAATAGTGAAGATCTAGAAATAAAATGGAAGAAATGCAACAACAACCACCTTATCAACAACCAAAAATGAAAGGCTAATAAAGATGGAGAGAGAATCAGGGTATTTTAAGAATGGGAAAAAGAGTATGAGATGACTAATGACAAGAAAAACGGCTTCGAGAGGCTGGAGGTGGGGGCAAATAGTAAGAGTGTGGAATAGAAACAAGTCATAGCAAGTGAAAAAATAAAATTTAAAACAAAAATAAGAGGAAGGAAGAAGGCAAAATGGAGTAAGAGAAGGGAGGAGTAAAATATGAGATTTGTAATAAACTAAAGAAACTAGTGGAATAATAGGAACAAACTTGAAGAAAAATAAATGAATGTTGAAAATCTATGCAGGTGACAAAATAATGCAAATAATGAAGACCCAGGTGGAGTTCATCTCAGCAGAGTCCAGTGTTTGCCACTGTCTTCTCTTTCTGGACCCGCCTCTGGTAATGTCAGATGGTGTCCTAGTCTAGGCCTAGGCAGCCTGTTTGAGACCACAAGGGAATCCACAGTCTGCGGCTGTCTACTTCAGACTTGGCTAGTCCCCACTCTTCTTTCCTTCAGGCTTTCCATCAGCACAGGGTCCAGGAGTGGTTCGTCTAATATCTGAGAGCACTGCCAGTACCACCTCTACCTGCCTCCAGAGGGGGCCCCTGGTGCAATTGGAAGGGTGGAATCTCTGGGTCACCCCTGGGGGTGCTGTCTTCAGGGAAGATGGTGGAAGTGTTTCCCTGCCCCCTTGCCATGTGTCTTGGTCCAGATTATTTCCAATAATGAGTGGTTTCTGGTGACTTAGCTGTCCGTTTCCTGTGAGTACCCAGTCTGTGTAAAAGGGGCAGCTCTTTCCTGCTTGGTGTAGCTGGCAACTCTAAGAGTCAAGGCTGGGCAGGGCCCTGAACAAGCCTTGTGCCTGCCTCTAATTTCTCTGCTCTGCTGGTTACAGTGGGTCTGGGTTCGAGGAACAGTGCAGCCCATGGTGTCTGGTAGAAGTTCCAAAAGGGTCATTTCAGAGCTTTTCTTTATTTCCCCTATGGGTTCCTGAGCCTGGTTTCACTGATCTGCAGAGCCTGTAATTCCGCAGGTGAGAGGACATGCTTGGCTGCAATGAAACTCGGGCATTTAGCTCCTGGCCCTCTGCTTTCACAGGAGGCTTGGACCCAAACTCTCCACTCTGCACAGTCCACTGCTTGCCAGCCATGCTGGGTCACGTCCCACAGTCCCTTCAATGTGACTCTATCATTCTGATTTCTTTGTTGGCAGAGCCACTGTGCACGCACACACGTGCGCCCAAGCACAGGGTCCCTGCAGAGCCTTGAGTCTCTCCTCAGCTTCTCGTTTGAAAGAGTTTCTATGTGACCTCCACCCTGCAGCACCGAGCCCTGGGTGGCTTGTTCTCTGCATGCTCCATCTCCCACATTTTGCATTTTTAATGATATCTTTGTGTTTTATTTTTGTGTTAACTTCTCCATAAGGATTATGGTCAGAGAGACTAGATTTTATGATATTAATCCTTTGGAGTTTATTGAGGCTTCCTTTTCTAATTTATATTGTGCTTCTATAATGGGCAATGTGCCTGTAAAAAATTTGTACTTTTTGGGTGGATATAGAGCTTTATATTATCTATTAGCTCAAATTTATTATTATGTCTTTGATATTGCTGCTTATTTTTTAAAAATTTTAGTTTCTGAGGCTGGTAGGCAAAAATGATTGTTAATGTGTGTGTTTTCCCAATAGTGTTAAAATTTATCACCTAATAATGTAGTCTAAAAATAGAAGAACAAAAGTGGACATAATTATTAGGAGAAAAAAAGCAATCACAGTTGGATATTTTAACATACTTCTCTCTGTAATTGATAGGACAAGCAAAACAGAAATAGGTATGTCTATATAAGATTTGAAAAAAAGATTTACAGACTTGACCTAATAGAGACATATGTCTATATGAATGTATATCATATAACTATTTCTATACCTATACCTATATTTATACACTTACATATATATCTATATCTACAAAGCAACCAGTTAAGCACAGTTTTTTTCCAACATATGTGTACTGTTTTTTTAAAAAAATGACCCTACTATGTCCAAAAAACAAGACTCAACAAATTGCAAAAGACTAAAACCATACAGAGCATCTTGTCTGATCACAGTGGAATTAAATTAGAGATCAATAACTAACACTAACTATAAAAAAATCCACTCTGGCTGAGTGGTTAAGTTGGTTGGAGCATTGTCCCATACACTAAAAGGTTGCAGGTTTGATCCTGGACAGGGCACATACCTAGGTTGTGAGTTTGATCCCCAGTCGGGGCACATAGGGAGGCAACCATTCAATATTTCTCACATCGATGTTTCTCTCTCTCTCTCCCCCCTCATCTCTTCTCTCTTCCTTCTTCCCTTTCTCTCTAAAATCAGTAAATATACCCTCAGGTGAGGATTTTAAAAATCCCTACATGTTTGAAAGTAATCAATTTAAAATAACTCAAAAATAAAATAAAGAAATAGTAATGGGAATTTGAAAATAATTTGATCTGAAAAGCAATAAAGATAGCAAATAACAAAATTTGTGGGATACAGTTAACATAGTAGTAATCAAGTGGAACAGAAGTTAGAAAAAGGACCGCAATGACAATTCAAGAAAATAGTTAGAAAATAAAATTTGAAAATAAATTTTACAATGATATTAAAAATATGTATTACCTAGGAACAACTTTAATAAACATGTGCAAGACAATTATTGGGAGATGTGAACAAGGCTGAAATAAATACAGATGTCATATTCATAGATTTAAAGGTTTAATGTTGTAAATATATTAATACTTCCCTAATTTATTGATAATTCAATATAATTAAGTAAAAATTCTAACAGGTTTTATTTTGTAGAACTTGTCCATCTCACTGTAAAATTTATATAGAAAAACAAAGGTCCCAGGATAATCAAGATACTTCTAAAGAACACTTTGGGAGGGATTGCTCTGCCGAATGTCATTATAAGGCTATAATAATTAAGACGGTGAAGTCCTGAAACAGAAGGATATGTAAATACATTGGTGGAACAGAATAGGAAACCCAGAATATTTTCACTCCAATGTATTATCTGAATGATCCTTCATTTCAGACCTTAATTGCACCCTGGTTATTCTCTGGAGACACAGCTTATCTTTCAGCCTTTCCCAGTGGAGACTTTGTTCTCTCATACACCATAGACCTTAGGGTTAGAAGAGAGATGTGTCTTCTTCACTCCCATGTTGATTCTAGGCCAAATAATAACTGCCCTTTTGAGGTTTACGCCATTCTGCTATGTTGTCTTCTACGACTCTTCATGCTACCATCTACTGTCCTCCTAGTAATTCCGTCTTGTCAAGGATGTGAGAATCTTTTTTTTTTGGTATATTTTATTGATTATGCTATTGCAGTTGTCCCATATTTTCCTCCCCTTTAACCCCTGTGCCCTGAACCCCATCACATCACCCCTGGCCATAGTTCATGTCTATGGGTTGTACATATCTGTTCTTTGGTGTCTCAATTTCCTATACTATTCTTAACCTCCCTCTGTCTATTTTGGTTTGTTTTATTTTGTTAACGTTTTCCCATCACCACTTTCCCCACCTCCCACCCTCAATCCTTCCCCCATTTGGCTTTGTTGATGTGTCCTTCATGCATGTTCCTTGATGACCCTTCCCCTCCTTTTACCCTGTCATCCCCCTCCCTCCTACTCTCTGGTTCCTGTCAGTTTGTTTTTTATTTCAATGTTGCTGGTTATATTTTGTTTGCTTGTTCATTTTGTTGACTAGGCTCCACATACAGGTAAGATCATATGGTATTTTTCTTTCACTGTCTTTCTGATTTCAGTTAGCATAATACTCTCCAGTTCCATCCATGCTGTTGTGAAGGCTAGTAGCTCCTTCTTTCTTTCTGCTGTGTAGTATTCCATTGTGTAAATGTACCACAGTTTTTTGATCCACTCATTTACCGTCGGACACTTAGGTTGCTTCCAATTCTTGGCTTTTGTAAATTGTGTTGCTATGAACATAGGTTCTTTTGAATTGGTGTTTCGGTATTCTTATAGTATAATCCCAGCAGTGGAATTGCTGGGTTAAAAGGGTCAAATTGTTGGGTAAAAAGTTCCATTTTTAGTTTTAGAATGTGAGAATCTTGCTCATGGTCTTCCTCTCTGTCCCATCCTACCACGTTCCAGGTGACATTAACATTCACATTGACCACCAAGCTATTTGGTCTTCTCATTCAATGAGCTTCTCTATGCCATACTAGCCAAACTATCCCACAGACACATTCTGGGTTTATTTTTTACCTGAAACTTCTACCTCTGACAATATAAATTAAAATATCTCAGATCAGAAACTCCTAGCCCTTCTGCTCTCTCATTCTTCTACTCTCTCTACACCTGTTCTTTGATATTATTGAGACCGCCTTCCCTTGATCTACTTATTTACTGCCCATCTGTCTTTTCCTTTTTCTCTCTCATCTCCTTATTGATCTGATTTGGTGAAATTCTCCTGTGTACTTTTTCTTCCTACTTACATGCAGACTTACTCAGTGGTCAACACATCCACTACCACTTATCCCTCCTTATTAGCAACATCTGCATCCCCACATCCAGTCACAGCTCACATGTAATCAACTGTTGATTCTATATTCTGTGTACTTCTCAATATGCCTTCTACTGATACCTTCAGCATTTCTCAAAAAAATTCCTGCTATAGTCTGTGCTTTATTGTTGCCCTTTGGTCCTTTCTCCACATTGCTTCCAGAGTGATACTTTTAAAACACAAATCACTTTTCTAATTAAAACCTTTTGATGGCTTCTTGTAGCCTTCAGGATAAGTCTAAACTACTGACTCTGACATCCAAGTCCCCTTCCTGCCCCTTTACCCTTGCCCACCATCATTCCACTTCACAAAATCCTTTGCTGTAGCCACAATGAAACATTGACAATACCCCAAATGCAAAATACTCTCTTTTACACTTCTGTGAGTCTCTTTGAACATGATTTTCCCTCTGTTTGGAAATCCCTCTTCCCCTCACCACTTTTGTAAGTAGCTCCTCATAGTTCAAAACAGCTTTCCTCATAATCTCATGTGCTCGCTTTGCATTATTATAGTACTTATCTAACTGAATATGGTCATTATTCTATTTGCAGTTAGACTTTGAGGAACTGTGAAGTCAGAGATTATGTCTTGTTCTTTCTGTCTCTACTTGTAAGATCAAGGACAGGTACATAGAAGGTGCTCTTTTAATAAATTTTTATTGGTTAAGTGCAGAAATGAACTAGTGTGGTCCTAATATGCCTCAGTATAAGTAATACAATGTTTTTCTAGGTTTTAGAGAATTATTTTCTCATATGACAGAGCTGAATAAGAGTAAATCCTCTTATTTTTTACCTCATCTTAAATGTGAGTTGACTAGATAGCTTTAAAGGCTGCCCAGAGACCTGTTATTTAAATATATCTTGGCAAGAGACCACCTCAAAGTGAATCTTTGAGTTTATCAGTAAATCTTAAGAGAGCAAGAAACAAACTTGAATTTAACAAGCACATAACTCTTGGAAATCTGTACAGTTGGGAAACATAAAGGAGATTGCTGTCAGGGATACCCACCCAGTTTTGGGCCTCAGCACACCAACTCACCCATGGCTCAAGAAACGCCCTTTCCTCAGCTATGCACTGAGGAGCCCCAAATCCCAGCCTCACTGAAAGAAAACGTTTTTACCCCTAGTACAGCTGTGAGGAGACTTGCAAGACAATGTACAAAGCTAAGGAGTCAGGAAAAAGGGCTTTAAAGAAGTAAAGTCGCCACTGGTCATTACTCTTGTTATATATGGACCTGGAACATAGAGTAGGAAAAGAATAGGATGGAAATTGGCAGCCTTTCTACAGGCCTTGCTTTCCAGATATTCTTTCAGTCCTTCCCCCTAAACTAGGAAGTTAGAAGCAGCAGCTCTCTTCTCATGGGGGTACAAAGTAACATTTGAAAGAAGATACAGCAATGGGAAGCCCCTTTTTGCCTTCTTTTCTAAGTTCACACCAAGCTTAGGCTGGAGTCTCCATTCTTAGATCCTCAGTCCCCACATCATCTTTATTGGGTTCAGCATGCAGGCCATGGCAGGTGGAGTACATGGCCTCTCCACCATAGACTCCTTCAGGTCTGCCTGATGACCATCAAAGACATACAGGACAGGATAGCAACAGGAGGGACCCAGAGCACCTAGGGAAGGCCCAAAGAGAGAGCCGGACTGTACACTAGCCAGCCAAGGCCAATCCTTACAAGACAGACAGGAAAGGGCCCAGCCCTCCCCTTCCTGCTCCTCTGAAACTTTTCTCTACTCTAGCTCTTTTTGGATGCCCACTTCATAGGTCTTAATTAAAAGAGAAATACTAATGGATGGGTGTCAAGGGTTGATTTGAGACTGGAAAGCATCTCTGGAGGTTTTTTGGAATTAATCTTGGGGGCTGCTTTTTAGCTTTGAGGGTTTGAGGGTGGGAGAAGCCAAGAGAGGCATAGGCAGAGAGCTGTCTTGGCTCTTTGGTTTATTTCTACACCTCCAGTATTTAGTAAAGTAAATGATTGACTGACTGCATGAATGGACACATGAATGAATGGAGACATGACTATAGAAAGGGGCAAGACATTAACAATAAAAATGGCACACAGAGCAGAGAAAGGCCAGAGCTTATTCAAAGACCACTGAATAGGTTGATATTGCTAGGTATCTAGAGTTGGTAGAGCCTTTTTGTATAGGTCTTGAATACAACACTTATTTTGCATGTAGTAGAGTCCACAGAATTTTCCTCACAAGAATGTGGCATGGTCAGGTTTGGGTTTTAAGAAGTTTAATTTGGGAATAATATGAAGAATATATAAGTGAGGAAAGAGATAAAAAGAAGAGAAGAGTTAGTTTGCAAAGAAGGAGCAAACATTCAGGTAATAAGTAGTGAGGTAATGATACTGAAAATTGGTGAAAATATGGAGCAAGTAGAACTCTCATCCTCTGCCATTGGGAGTGAAAATTAGTATAACTACTTTGCAAGATAATTGGCATTACCTAGTAAACTTGGGAAAACCTGATGACACAGAAATTTTATGTCTAAACATATAATCTAGATCAGGGTTGCTCAAGCTCAGCATTATTGGCATTTGGGACCAGATAATTCTTTGCTGTGGATTCTGTTTTGTGCATTGTATGGTGTTTAGCAGCATCCTTGGCTTCTACCCACTAGATGCCAGTAGCGGCTTCACAGTCACAATAACCAAAAATGCCTCCAGACATTGATAAATGACCCTTGGGGAGAAAAAAAATCACCTCAGGTTGAGAATCACTGCCCTAGAAAAACTCTTGTACATGGGCATCAGGGGATCTGCATGACAAGATTCATAGAACTACAGTTTGCAAAAGCATAAAACTAGAAACAACCTACATGTCCATCAAGATGATCTTAAATAAATTGTGAAATTTTCATATAATGGATAAGTATTCAGCAGTAGAAATTAATTACTATGGCTACCCATGTCAACATAGATAAATCACCCAAAGTTGGGGAAAAAAAGGAAGAAGCAAAAATATAATACATATAGTATGATTGCATTTATATTAAGTCTCCAAATGGACAAAATGAAATAGCATATTATTTAAGGAAACATAAAATGAACATATAAAGAAAAGAAAGTGAACGATGACAAAATTCAGTATAGTGGTTACCTCTGGGAGGGAATGAGTAGATGATTTAGGGAGAGCCCACCTGGGTTTTAGAGGCATTGATTATGTTTCTCTTTCTCAAGGTTGGTGATAAGCATACAGGTTTTCTTTTTATTATGATGTATATTATTGTAGAAGCAACCATCATGGGACTTGCAACCTCTCTTTGGGATTGCACAATTAGTTTCCTGGGCCTGGAACATTCCTTATAAGGAACACAGTCCCAGATTCTTCTTTCTTATCAGGAGAAAACTATCTCTGTTCCGGGTATGCAGTGAATGTCCTTGTATTGCTTAAGCATGAGTGTCACATGGTACCTGGCCAGCTCCACCAATATATTTGCCTTTTTTGGGGGAAGGAACAGGGTGTTCACCTGAAGCTGAGAGGGATATGTGCAACCCATTGTCCTGTGTCAACTATCAAGAGGGACTTGCTGGCCATGGGAGACTCATGCACACTACCAACACTAATCTTTCTGTGTATCTTTTCCTGTGTATGAGTAAATCCTTGTTCTAACTGGTGACTTATATGTTGAGTTCTCCTTGGAAACTCCAAGCCACCAAGGTTTGTGGGTTTTGAGTTCTGCTGGGCACTGTAACAATCTGTGTCATTCTCCTAGTGGGAATCTTCACTTGAGATTGGTAGCTGAATCTTCCTGCTCAATATATATATGCCATTTTCTTTTTTGTATGAATGACTTATTTCATAATTTTAAAGGAAGTAATGGAGTATAAAATAAGGCAGAAAGAATGGAGAGGAGGGAACCAGAATCAATAACTAAGTGGATGTTGGATGAGAGAGAGAGAAACCAACCGTTAGGTAATACTCAAGTGGATGCAAGAATGGTTTAAGCATTTTTGTTCATAGATTTGGTAATGAGATCAGTGGCTCCTTATCCTCTCAATAAACAAGCATTATACATTGCTTCTAGTAACTCTTAAGTTCACACTTCAAAACCAATTTAATACATGAATGAGTCACAGGACATAACTATATGTGCTGTACAATAATGGCATATTTAATAAGAACTTATTGTCTGAAAATTCTGCCTTGTTAGACTTCTAAAACATACTCATTTAAATTCTTTGAGGTCATAAGCATCTGAAAATAGGGTGCTTAGATTAAAAGTGATTCTCCATCCCTAACTTTAGTATCATTAGAATATGTCCAACTGGTACAGAAGGCTATCTCCAATTCTGGCACACACCCTATCCTCCTTTTTATTCTTATTGGTTATCCTCCAGGTGCAGGAATAAAAAGTGAATTCGTGACCAAATTCCTTTAAAAGACTGAACTACAGCCAAGGAAAACATTAAAACATCTTAAACTTTCCCAAGTGTGTAGGAGAGGAGAGATTGGCCTTTTCCTAGAAGATGCACAAGGTTTTCAAGGTTGAAGGACTGAAGGACTCACTGAAAACATATTTTGCCCATGTGAAAATAGAAAAAAGCCACAAATATGCAGAGAAACAAGAAATACAGGAAATGCAGTAAATGGCTGTGATCCCATTTAGTGATGAGTGCTAGGGGACTTAGAGAAGCCTGATACATTAGAGCTGTATTGAACTGCTGAGGGCAGCAAGTCTAACTTCTGTCTGTAAACGTGAGAGGGGAAGCAGGACCCAGAAAGAGAAAGCTTGATCAAGTTTCCCCAGCTACCCAGAGGCAGAGCTGAGGTTAGAGTCCAGATATCAATGCCTTTGTTGTTTCAGAGGTTAAGATTCCCGTAAAAGACCATGGATATTGCTATTCTGAATGTTAGAGCTGGAAGTATCCTTAGATTTGGGAGATTTGGTGAAATTCTCACTTAATACTGGCAAGAAAACTGAGACCCAGAGAGGAGAAGTTACTTTGTAAAACTTGTATGTCCACAGGGTAGGCCGTAGGGAACAGAAGATGGATGCAAGGTCTAGGAAAGCACAGGCTGGGACCTACAAGCATGAGCTGGAGTCCACAAAGATGGAATAAAACCCAAGTCAGTTCTTGTTACCTCTGCTGTTGATTATATGTGTGCCTTACAGAAGTTGGACACTTGGACCTTTGTCATTGACTTAAACACACACCTGGTCCAGAAGTCAGAGAAGTTGATATAGGATTTAATGGAAGATGGAGCAGTTGCAGGCCTGGTTACTGCCTTATGCTAACAAGGTGAGTCAGCAGATTAACAACAATGTGTGTGAGCTACAAAATGGTGGATATTTTCCTTCCACATTCCAAATCTCCCACAAGAATCTCTCTTGTGGCTCCCTGTAATTTACAGAAAAGGCAATTCTGTGAAATGTAGTTTAGTTTAGCCAAGGTGAAACATTACAAAGCCAAGTGCTATGTGGAAACATAGATGTGGAATACTGTCTGATGAAAGGGGAGGGGGTATCAGGTAGATCAGCATAGATGAAAGATGTGGACTGGGGGAACTAGCAAGTACCCCAGTTTGTCAGATGCTTGGGTTACATGTAGGAAATGTGCAGATATTAACCTGAAAAGGGAGGTTAGGACAATTTTAAGTAGCTCTTGAATATCAGGGTGATGAAACTAATATCATAATGAGTGGAGAAATAATTGAAAGTTGCTGAGCAGGTTAATGGCATTTTTGAAAACTTTGTCAGAAAGTACAGGATGAATCAGACAAGGGGGAGATTCTGGCAGGAGAGAAGCTTGGTGCAAAAAGAGGACTTGAGATAATTTCTGCTCCATTCCAGTGTTTTGGCATTGGAGAAGGAACAGGAGCTGCTCACCTGCTACATGGAATTCAGTTGCCAGCCATTTTTCTCTACTTGATCCTGCAGATCTTTGGCCCTAGTAATCAATTGCTCCTATCTCTAAAATATCCTTCCCCCTATCTAAGAGGTTTTGCAAACACTGGTGGTTATTCTGAAAATGAAAGCAGCAGGATTTTTCTGAGAGAATGGGTTCCTAGCAATATCTCAATGGGTTTTTAGCTGGTTGTATACCCAGACCAATTAAGCTCTGCTCTGGGAGGTACAGGTGGGTGTATTTGCATATGAGGGAAAGGAGAAGCCCCCTATTGGCTTGAGACATTGCAATAACTCTTTAGGTCTCATCTAAGTACGTGGTGGAGTGCAAGTGCCTCACTTGCAGGTCTACCATACTTAGTATACATTTGGGAAGTTCAACTAGATCAGCAGCCCAGCCTCAGTCTTGAACTTGCAATGAGAGCCCCAGGTATGCAACCTGGAACTAATTTTACTAAATGCAGGGTCCTGCAACACCACTCTTCCTTTCAGAGCCTCAATTTCCCACATTGTGTGGGAAATTTAAGTCATAATAATTCCCACATTGCCTACCTTACGGAGCTGCAGTACAGGCCCCATGAGATGGCAGCTGTGAAAGCACTGGGTAAACTGTAAATAGCTGTGTAAAGGGCTGAGTCATCGTTGTGGTTATTATAAAAGTAGATCTTTACTGGGCTGAGCAAAGCTGTGGACTCAGTAGTGCCTAATAAAGAATTCCTGGTGCTGATGCTGCAATTGAGCATTTTACTTTTGAGGAAAAAAATACAGTTAAAAAAAGAAACTGGGTAACTTTCATTGTGAAGGAAAGGTAACTCAGCAGCCATTAGTGAGGGGACCTGGGAGAAGGGGCACCTCCTGCTGACTGACCCTATCACCCCTTCATTTCCTTCTTCGGACGTCTCTCTTTTCAGCCTTTGCCCTCTCCCTTTTTCCATCAACTGAGTTCATCTCTCAGCCCACCTTCTGTACCTCTCTGCATTTCCTTTTCCCCCTAAATTTGTTCTCATCATCTCTCACTTTTTCTTTGTTTACTAAACTCTCTTTGCTTGCCTTTGTCCATCTTTATGTTTTACTTCATCTCTGTCCCTCTTCATTCTGTTTTTCTCTCCCTCTCTCCTCTCTCTTTCTCTCTCTCTCCCTGTCTGTCTCTCTCTCCTCTCTTTCTCTTACACACACACACACACAGACACATGCTTTTTAAACCAATTCTCTCTGCTGAGAGGCTCAGGAAAGAGAACCTTCTAGCCAGTGTTGCTAGGCAACCCAGTATCACATGGCCAGCTTCACATTTCCTACTTCTTGATAGCTCTGCAGCTCTGCTGCTCAGACTCTATATTATAAGTCACACTGAGTAGATCTGAGTAAAGGAAAAGTCCAGTTGATTCACTTAGAGTTGACCAAAGGTTTCAGCTTTGCTGTGAGATATCTAAGTTGCTGGAAATATAGTACAGAATAAAAGCTAAGGAAATAAGAACTGTAACAAGATGACATGCATTCTTCAAACAGCTCTCCAGAACAGGAGTTCTTAACTTGGACATATAGAACTCCTTGGTACATTACGGAGAGACCACAGGCACTGCAAGCTCCCTTGAAGTGTTATGCAAAATCAAATTTGTATACTTATTTGTCTTTTTTGTTGATCTGAAGGTTTATAGCTTTTGTCAAATTTTGAAAGGGAGAAGGGCTTTCTGGGAAGTCCTTACACGTGTTTCTGAATCCTATCAAGTTGTTTGTGCTGAATATTTTCCATTGCTGGCTCCCATACCCAAGCTCCCTATTTCTCTACCCTCCTTTGACTTGCATGGGCTGCTTCAGTGCCCCACCCCTTGCCCTCTGGTTTCCACAGCCAATGGGAGGCACTAACAGAAGATCAAAGAGAGAAGTTGTAGGAAAGTGAGGAAAGAGTGTTTATTCCTCTGGCTCCCTCTCTGCTAGCTTGCCAGGGGTTTGTTGCTCCTTTCTTCTGAAGATCACAAATCTTGTCTTATAGCCTTCTCCATATAGCTACCATCTCCTCTGAGTTCTGGTAACTGCTATGTATTTTTTTTCCTTCAGACATAGGGATAGTAAGGGATCCAGTAATTAACAGTCCCAGAAAGCCTTGTTGGTTTCTTTAAACCATGACCACACATTAGTAAACAATCTCTTTATTAAACCTCTTCAAATTATCCAGTTTGAAAGAGTTATATACTTCCTGTAGGACCCTGACTAGTGAATGGTGTCATAAAAAATTAAAAAGGGGAGGCAAGAGATAAGGATTTGGAAGTTATCTGCAAATAGCAAATATTTGCATAGGTATGACCATAGCATTCTGTCTCAGATAGCTTAATGTTGTTCCACCAGGATTCATTGCCAGGAATGGAAGAAGCATGACTATTTGATAGTTCCTAACTCTGACATAATTCCGATGTCTCAGCTGGTGGTACTTGCCTCCACAGTTGACAATTTGAGATTAAGAGTGAACCTTGTAGCAATGGGTGTTTCAGTAGTCTTGATTCCAGTGGAATACTTCAAGATGTTTTTTTCCTTAAAAATTTGTTTTTGGTTGACAGATACGAGTGGGATGTGGGGAAACGGATGAAAAGGTGAGGGGATTAAGAAGTACAAATTAGTAGTTACAGAATAGCCATAGGGATGTAAAGTACAGTATAGGAAATGGAGTAGTCAAAGGACTTAATACACATGACCCATGGACATGAACAAACGTGTGGGGATTGCCTGAGGGAGTTGGAGGTACTGGGTGGAGGGAGGCAAAGGGGGAAATTTTGGGACAACTGTGATAGCATAATCAATAAAATATGTAGTCTGTCTGGAAAAAGCCCAACCATTGTTAATATAATGAGAATGGTTTGAGTGACATTGATGTAACCTGGCAGCCAAGGAGAGTGGACTGGAATCCCCATGCATGAACAATGATGACTTCATAGTACTAGTCAGTGAGGACAGTAGATGTCGGCGAATGACCATGTGTCCTGTGTGACCTTCACATTCAAAATGACTGAATGAGTAGAGCGACAAATCTGCATCAGATTTTGCAGTAAGCTTAACATTCCTCCATGGAAACTATTTGGATGATTTAGAAGGCCACAGCTATGGGCAACTGGTGATTGGCAGCTTTATTACGACAACGTACCTGCTCATGCATCATGTCTTGTGCAGTTATTTGGTGAAACATCAAATCACTCAGGTGACTGAGCCCCACTACAGCCCAGATTTGGTGCCCTGCAACTTCTGGCTTTTCCCAAAAGTGAAATCACCTTTGAAAGGGAAGAGATTTCAGACCATCAATAAGATTCAAGAGAATACAATGGGGCGGCTGATGGCGATTGGGAGAACTGTGTGAGGTCCCAAGGTACCTCCTTTGAAGGGGAATGAGACATCATTGTTCTATGTACAATGTTTCTTGTATCTTGTATCTTCTTCAATAAATGTCTCTATTTTTCATATTACATGGCTGGATACCTCCTGCACAGATCTCATAAAATTGAACATTGTATATTCTAAGTCATGTCATATCTAAAGTATCTTTCAAAGTTGCCTCCATCCTGCCTCATTCACATTATTTTTTTTGATATTGTAACCTTGTGAACATCTTTATTATATGTGTTTATAGACCCCTGTCTATATGTATTATAGAGTGTCTATTACAACCTTTCCTTTAAATAAAACTGTTTTCAATGTAGCAAGCATGCATCACTCTTATGAAAATCTTTATTGCATATGTTTTTATTTTCATTTATTTTTAAAAACTATTTTTTTCAATTGCAATATAACTGACATAACATTGCATAAGTTTAAGGTGTACAATGTGTTTATTTGATACATTTATGTATTGCGATATGATTACCACTGTTTCTTTAGCTAGCACTTTTATCACATTGCATAATTATCATTTTTTTTGTGGTGAGAATATTGAAGATGTAGCCTCTTCACAATTTTGAAGTATACAATACCGTACTGTTGGCTATAATCACTGAGCAGTGCATTAGATCCCCAGAACATATTCATCTTCTAGTTGCAAGGCTGTTCCCTTCGATAATACGTCATCAATTTCCCCATGCCCTAGCCCCTGGTAAATGCCATTGTATTCTATCTGTTTCTAGAGGTTTGGCTTTTGAGATTCCACATATAAGTGATATCATACAATATTTGTCTTTGTCTGTCTGGTTTATCTCTCAGTAAGCATAATACCTCAAGGGCCATTCGTGTGGTTGCAAATGGCAGAATTTCTTCCTTCTCATGACTAAATATCGCATTTTATTTGTATATTTTATGATTAAGTAAAGGTGAAGGAGCCACTAAAGGGCATTCACATCTTATTTACCCAATCATTTGTTGACAACACTTAATTTGTGTTTATATCTTGGCTATTGTGAATAATGTTGCAATAAACATAGAAATACAGATTATCTTTTCAATATACTGTTTTCATTTCCTTTGGACAAATACCCATAAGTGGGATTGCTGAATCATATAGTAGTTCTACTTTTATTTTTTGAGGAACCTCCATACTATTTTCCATAATGGTTGTACTGATTTATATTCCTTCAAACAGAACAAAAGGATTCCCTTTTGTCCATGCCCTAACCAACACTTATCTTTTCTCTTTTTGCTAATAGCCATTCTAACAGGTGTGAGGTGGTATCTCACTTGGTTTTCGTTTGTATTTCCCTGATGATTAGTAATGTTGAGCACCTTTTCATATCCCTGTTGGCCATCTGTATGTCCATTTGTATATCCTGTTTTCAGAAGTGTCTGTTCAGGTCTTTTGCTCATGTTAGCATCAAGTTGTTTGTTTCATGTTATGGAGTTGAGTTCTGTATATATTTTGGATATTAACACTTCATAGAATATACGGTTAGCAAATATTTTCTCCCACTTTGTAGGCTGTCTCTTTACTCTGTTTCCTTTGCTGTGCAGAAGATTTTTAGTTTGATGCAATATCATTTGCCTTGTTTTTGCTTGTGTTGCCTGAACTTTTGGTGTTATACTCTCTCCCTCCCCAAAATAAAAACGTTGCTAGGGATTACCTCATTTTTTTCTAGTAGTTTTAGGGTTTCATGTCTTACATTCAAGCCTGTATTCCATTTTGAGTTGCTTTTGTACGTGGTGTAAGATAAGGGTCCAGTTTCATTCTTTAGCATATTGACATCAAGTTTTCCTAGCACCATTTTTTGAAGAGACTATCCTTTCCTCATTATGTTTTCTTGGCTCTTTGGTCAAAGCTTAATTGACTGTAATTGTGTGGGTTTATTTCCTGGCTCTCTATTCTGTTTTCTTGGTGTATATATCTGTTCTTATGCCAGTACCATAATATTATGATTACTATAGCTCTGTAATATATTTTGAAATCAGGTAGTGTGATGCTTCTAGCTTTGTTCTTGCTTAAGATTGCCTTGGTTATTTGGGGTTGTTTTGGGTCCCATATGAATTTTAGGATTATTTTTTCTACTTTTGTGAAAAAATGCTATTGGATTTTGTTAAGAATTTCATTGAATTTGTAGATTGCTTTGGGTATTGCGAACATTTTAATAATATCAATTCTTCCAATCCATGAACACCAGATATCTGTCCATATATTTGTGTCTTTTTCAATTTCTTTCATCAATGTTCATTAGTTTTTAGTGTGCATATCTTTCATCATCTTAGCTACATTTATTCCTAAGAATTTTATTCTTTTTGATGCAATTGTAAATGGGTTTTCTTTCCTTAATTTCTTTTTTCAGATAGTTCATTGTTAATGTAAAGAAATGCAACTTATTTTGTATGTTGATTTTGTGTCTTGCAACCTTACTCGATTTGCTTATTAGTTCCAACATTTCTTGGTGGAATCTTTTAGGTCTTCTACATATAAAATCAGGTCAACTGCAGAGACAATTAAAAAAAAATTCCAGTATGGATTTTTTTCTTTTTGTTGCCTGTGTGCCTGGGCTAGAACTCAGTACTATGTGGTTTGGAAGTGGCAAAAGTGGGCATCCTTGTATTTTTCCTGATAGAGGCAAAACTCTCTGCTTTTCACTGTTGAATACATTAATTGGGAACTTCTCATATAAGACCTTTATTTTGTTGAGGTATATTCATTCTATACCTAATTCATTGAAAATTATTTTTTAATCATGAAAGGGTGTTGGATTTTGTCAAATGCTTTTTCTCCCATCCAAGTACTAACCAGGTCTGACTCTGCTTAGCTTCTGAGATCAGACAGGATCAGGTATGTTCAGAGTGGTATGACCATAGACTCTAATGTTTTTTCTGCATCTCTTGAGATGATGGTATTATTTTTATCCTTCATTTTGTTACTGTCGTATATCACATTTTTCATTTGTGTATATTGAATTATCTTGCATCCCAGGAATAATCCTACTTGATTATGGCATATGAACACTTACATGTCCTGTTGAATTTTGTTTATTAATATTTTTAAAAGATTTTTTGCATGTGTGTTCATCAGGGATTTTGGCTTATAATTTTCTTTTCTTTTGCTTTCCTTGGCTTCAGTATCAGGGAGTACTGGTCACGTAATTTGGAAGTGTTCCACTCTCTTCCGTATTTTTGGAAGAGTTTGAGTAGAATTGGTGCTAATTCTTCTTTAAATGTTTGGTAAAATACATGAAGCCATGGTCCTGGGTTTTTCTTTGTTAGGAAATTTTAAAATATGATTCAATCTCCTTACTTGCTATTGGTTTGTTTATATTTCCTGTTTCTTCATGATTCAGATTTTGTAGGCTGTATGTTTCACTGAACATATTCATTTCCTTTATGTTGCCCAAATTATTCATCATAATCTTTTATGATCCTTTTTATTTCTCTGGTATTAGTTGTAATGTCTCCTTTCATTTATAATTTAATTTATTTGAATCCTCCCTCTTTTTCCTTTTGTTATCCCAGCAAAATATTTGTCAGCTTTGTTTATCTTTTTTTTTAATAACACAAGCTCTTAGTTTTGTTGATTTTTTCTTTTTTCAGTATAATTAATTTTAAAAATTTAAATTTTTTAGTTTGCATTCAATATCTTTTCTATTAGTTTCCAAGTGTATAGTATAGTGGGTAGAAAAAGATATACTTTACAAAGTGCTCCCCCTGATATTCCCAGTACCCACCTGGCACCACACATAGTTATTTACAATATTATTGACTATATTCCCTATGCTGTACTTTACATCCCCATGACTATTTTGTAACTACCAATTTGTACTTCTCAATCTTTCAACTTTTTCATCCAGTCCCCCAACCTCTCTGGCAACCATCAGCATGTTCTCTGTATCTGAATCCACTTCTGTTTTCTTTGTTCTTTTATGTTGTTCTTTAGATTCCACATATAAGTGAATCATGCGGTATTTGTTTTTCCCTGTGTGACTTATTTCACTTAGCATAATAATCTCCAGGTCTATCCATGCTGTTGCAAAGGATAAGATTTCCTTCTTTTTTATGGCCAAGCAGTATTCCATTGTGTAAATGTACCACAGCTTTTTTTTATCTACTCATCTACCGATGGGCACTGGGGCTATTTCCAGATCTTGGCAATTATAAATATTGCTGCAGTGAACATAGGGGTGTATATTTATTTTGAATTAGCATTTCAGTGTCCTTAGGATATAGTACCAGAAGTGGGATCGCTATGTCAAAAGGCAGTTCCATTTTTAGTTTTCTGAGGTAATTTCATACTGTTTTCTACAGTGGTTGTACCAGTCTGCATTCCCACCAACAACGTGCATGAGGGTTCCCTTTTCTTCACAGCCTTGACAACACTTCTTGTTTGTTGATTTATTGATGATGCCTTCCTGACAAGTGTGAGGTGATACCTCACTGTAGTTTTAATTTGCATCTCTCTAATGCATAGTGATGTTTAGCATCTTTTCATATGTCTATTGACCATATTGACTATATGTCCTCTTTGGAGAATTGTCTATTCAGGTCCTTTGCCCATTTTTAGATTGGATTGTTTGTTTTTTTGTTGACTTGCATAAATTTTTTAAAAATAAATTTTGGATCTTCCTTTTCATCATGAGGTTTAAAAGCTCCTCCAGGTGATTTTAATCTGCAACCAAGGTTGAGAACATTGCCTAGCCCTTACAGCTTATAGTGTGGTCTGTGGACCAGTTGCATTCGCCTCACCTAGAAGACTTTTAAAAATACAGTATCTCAGGCCCCACCCCAGACCTTCTAAAGTAGAATACCCCTTGTCATATAATACACAAGGGTTTCACAGACATGTTATAGTATGAACAGTACTTTACTAGAAGGGATGTTCCTCATCCTATCAAAGGCTAGTTAATACTCCTGTTTGTGAATCCAATCCCCCCCCTCACTTTCTAAGGGGCATGTTGCATTGTTAATGCCCTTCCATTTCTTCAGTCTTTATCATTTCATTTTCCAATTGTGTTATTCTCCTCAAGATTAAAATATTCTCTAATATCGCCAATCTTAAAAATTCATCTTTCTCTGATTTATACCTTCCTCAGACTATTATACTATCTTTCTTTTTCCCTTTACTCTGCCTTTTCAGTAAAGTAGTCTACACATCTCTCTCCACCTATTCCCATATGACTTCTCTCTTGCCATTCTGTGGAATCTGCCTTTTCAAAGGTTAGTAAAGACCTCCCTGTCACCACATTGAATGGGCATGCTGAAGTCCTACCCTCATGGAACTTTTCAGTAGCCTTCAACAGCTTGAGCATTTGCTTCTTGAAAAACACTTTTGTATTCCAAGATGGAATTCTCCTGGCTTCTCCTCACCTCTCTGAATACTCCTTCTGAGTGCCCTTTGGTGTTTTCTTCTCCTCTACCTAACTCTTAAACATTGAAATTTCTCAGGGAGGGAAAGCTAATACCCAGTTAGTCCCAAAACTCCAAATTCATTTGTCCAAGTTGGGGTGCAGGATAGAGAAAAAAGGTGAGAGGCTGTTTATGCTCATATGTTCAAATTTGTTCTGTCAAATTTGTTCCCTTTAATTCTGCTGATTAAGTATCTTCTAAGGCTTCATATTGCCTTTAAAATGAAATTCTTCCTACCTCTGGAGCCTCATCTTCTGCCTTTCTTGTTATGTCTGCTTAGCCATTTGGGTGTTCTTTCAGTTTCCCAAAAGTGACCAGATTTCTCTCCCAACTCTGAGGAATAAGGAAGAGAATGCTGTTTCCTTTGCTTACATCTCTCTCTCTGTCTCTCTCATCTCTCTATATCTCTCTCTCCTCCTTCTCCCTTGTCTCTATTTCCCTCTATCTTTTTGTCTGTTTCTCTTTCTCTCTTAGCCCCTGTATTACTCCTTAAGAAGCATTTTTCCTGTACTCCACTTGCAATCTGAATCAGGTCTTTCTGTGTACTCCCAGCAACCCTCTATCTTCTCCTCAAAACACTAACTACACTGGCAATAATATTCCCATGTGTGGTAATTTTCACAAGAACGTCTTCTTACTAGACTGTAAGCTGCATGAGGAAATAGTGTCTGTGGTGCTCTAGCACCCAGTAGATAAACTCAATACATATTTGTTGAGTGAATGAGCAAATGAAATTCTGAGGTTTGATTTTTCCACCTGTAAAATGCAGATAAGATGATCCTCCACCAAGTAATGATTTTACCAGTCCTGTATAGCTCACAAGGTGTTTGTAGGATAAGTGACATACTGTACATTTAATTCTATGGAGACATCAAGATGGATGACTTTGAGGGAGAAAGACCATTAAATTAACTGATCAGGAGGTCATTGGTAAATATGGAGAGTGGCTTGAAAGCTACAATACAATTGCTTACAGAGTGAGTAGTTAAGTAAAATGAGGAAAGGACCAAGTTACAAAACTGGAGAAGGATTGAGGCATTAAAAAAATTCTGAGATGAATATAGATGCGCTTTGTTTGTTCACTAATACAAGAATACTGTAGAATGGGACAGTGAAAAACCAACTGGACATTCTACTAAATGAAATAAGCCACCACTAAAAGGATAAATACTGTATGATTCTACTTGTGTGAAGTCCCTAGAATAGTTAAAATCAGAGAGGCAGGAAGTACAGTGGTAGTTGCTAGGCACTAAGGGGAGCAGGGAATAGGGAATTAGTATTTAATAAAAATAAACTTCAGTTTTGTGATATGAAAAAGTTCTATAGATGGCTGATGGTGATGGTAGAACAATGTGAATGTAGTTAATGCCATTGACCTACACACTTAAATGGTTAAAATAGTACATTTTATGTTATGTGTAAAAAAAGTTAGGTAAGAAACCTAACCTGGTTTTAATTATATTTTTTATAATGTACCATTTTTAAAAAGTTGAAAACATGATCTGCATATAAATATAGAAAAAGCACATATCAAAGATTAAAAAAAATAATTGGATGACTTCCTAATTCCTCAGAAATGGCTTTAAAATATAAGGACAACCCCCTATGGCTTGTGATCACATAGTCTGGGCAATGTGATCGTGTCCCCCTGGCATAGCTGATTGGTTTAAGCATAATAACTGACATAAAATGTGATCTTTCACACTGAACATGAAATGTTTCTCCAATAGGCTCAAGAGGAATGTGAGATTCGATAACAGCGTGCAGCACAAAAGGGACAGAGACATTCTTCTCCACTTTTTCAAAAAATAACATTTGATTCTGTCATCGTCAGAGCTTACAGAGACAACAAATAAATCTCTTCTATTTCCAGGAGAACTGCAGGAAGACAACTCTTTCTGGCAAAACAGTAGTCCTAGTAAGGCCTGCTGTATCTGGCAGAACAGTGCTTAATTGGCAATGCTTGATGTGGCCTGCCATTCAGGGCCATGCAAGTCTGTATCTGCTTTATCTAGCAGCAGCAGTAGAATGGGTGACGGAAAAAGAAGGGTGAGAGACAGTGCTGGGCTCTAGTGGCCAGAAGAACAGTGCAGTGAATAATGCTTGTTCGAGTGGCAGTATGGAGGACACAGCATGGCCCAGGAGCACAATGGTCATCCTAGTGGGGGAAAATTGTGAGCACATGAGAGACACAAAAATGCTTGAGGTGGACTCTGCAGGAAACATGACAGTGAGATTTGAATTATTTCGGTCCGTTGACTTCATTTGTCTTCATAATCCAATGAGGACAAGACGGAGGCCTATTAATGTAGGGCAGTGGGCAGCATTATCTGAATGTAACCCTGAGAGCTCGCTCCAGGGGCTGGAAAAGCAGTTAATTGGAACCAGCCCTTCCATTATTCCAGATATCAAACCATCTCCAAGTTCAGCTTATAATAGGATCAGCAGTTCCTCCTGTAGTAGGGGACTGACATCAGCCCTGCTAGATCTCCCAAGATCTCTCAATGTTAAGCCATTGGAATTCCTAAACAATGCCTAGTTGATACCCCAGATCCTTACTGCCAGGCACCAATGAGCCTATTCTTCCCCCCAATAAACTGGACAAAAAGAGAGACCCATAGTGTGAAATCACACCTCTGCTATAATGCAGTCTTTTTCTGAGTACAGTGACACCCTTGCCCCAGCACATGTCTCTTAGGCAATATCAAAGAATAAGGTGTTATGATCTGCAATTTATCCCCCCCAATCATATGTTGAATTTCAGATCCCTTGTACCTCAGAATGTGAGTGTATTTGGAGATATGGTCTTTAAAGAGGTGATTAAGGCTAAATGAAGTCATTAGAGTAGATCTTAATCCTATCTGATGGTGTCCTTAAAAGAAAAGGAGGTTAGGGCACAAAGATACCTTGGAGGATGACAGGGAGAAGATGGCCATCTACAGGCCAAAGAGAGACGCCTCAGAAGGAATCAACCCTGCTGACACCTTGATCTCAGGTTTCTAGCCTCCAGAACTGTGAGAGAATAAGTCTCTGTTTATAAGCCAGTCTGTGGCGCTTCGTTATGGCAACCCCAACAAACTCGTGCACGGGGGGACCTACATTTTCTCTTCTCATGCTGCTTCTTGGTAATTTAAGTTCTTTTCTCTATAAATGCTATTTATTAACTCTGTAGTACTCAAATTTGAGCATATATCAGCATGCCCTTGTTAAAATACAGACTCTAGGGTCCCACCTTAGAGTTTCTAATTCAGCAGGTCTAGGGCGGAGCCTGAGAATTTGCATTTCTAACAAGATTCCAGGGAATTCTGATGTGGCTGGTCCTGGGAACTTATTTATGACTTTGTGGAATTGGGTGAGCCTTGGTGCACACATACGTGATAACACATGTGTGATTGCTTGGCATGATACTGATGCCCACAAAGAAATGCATCTGGCATGACAACTAGGCAAGAACACAATAATAAAAAAAAGGTAACTTAAGTCCCTTTGTAAGTTTAGTTTGTTTAGTTGGTGGTACTGTGAGCAGAAGCAGTCAGCAACTGCCATGCTTGCTACCCTTAAGGAGATGAGTGGTAAGGAGGTAGGGATAGTGTACAATCCCTAAGAAGAACTCCAATGAGTCACACCCTTGCATAATCCCTTCCGCTGCAGTGTTGGCAGTACCTAAAACTTGTTACTAAAGAACATGATATGACAAAGGTAATGGGATGTTACTGCCATTATTGTTATTTAAGACTTCATTTTAAAAGACTGGAGAGATTCTATTGCTGGCCTTGAAGAAGCCAACAGACATGTTGTAACTGCCTAAGTCTCTGGGATCTGAGGGAAGCCTACAGTTAAGAGCCAGAAAAAACAGGAGCCCTCAGTAATACAGCACAAGAAAATGAATTCTTCCAGCAACTATGGGAACTTGGAAGAAGATCCTAAACTCCAGATGAGAAGGCAACCTCACTGACACCTTCACTGCAGTCTTGTAGTAATTTGTTACACAACGAATAAAACTAGTACAGAGCAAGAAGCGAAAGGAGGATAGGGAATAAATATAATTAGTTGCTGTAATGAGTGGATCAAAAAACTGTGGTATATTTATACAATGGAATACTACACAGCAGAAAGAAAGAAAGAGCTACTACCCTTCACAATAGCATGGATGGAACTGGAGAGCATTACGCTAACTGAAATAAGCCAGGCGGTGAAAGACAGATACCATATGATCTCACCTATAAGTGGAATCTAATCAAAAAATGAACAAGTAAGCAAAATATAACCAGCAACATTGAAATAAAAAAAACAAACTGACAGGAACCAGAGGGCAGGAGGGAGGGGGTAACAGGGGAAATGGAGGGG
>PVJD01009240.1:0-64784 GCA_004026545.1 Mormoops blainvillei | reverse complement strand
TAAGAGTTAACATCACTAAAGGAAAGGCCACAAGAGGAAGCTAGCAGAGAAGATTAGGAGCTCAAGTTAAGTTGGCGGTTCATCTTAGACACCAAATGGAACAGGCAGGTGGACACAGGAGCCTGGACTTCAGGGGAGAGGTCTAAGCTGAAGGCATGCAGGCGGGAAGCATCAGCACCCACATGGGACTGAAATTTCTGAGACTTGGTAAGCTCTCCTAGAGAAGCAGCACAGGCAGAAAGAGAAGCATTCCAAGGACTTGGGAGGCATGGGCAGAAAACAAGAAGTGGCCAGAGGGGTAGAAGAAACTTGATTTAAGAAATATTCAATCACGAAGTTTCAGCTGCACAAAATAAGTACTGAAAATCTGATGCCCAGCAATGTGACTACGGGTAACAATATTGGGTCGTATACTTCAAATTTGCTGAGAGTAAGTCTAAAATGGTCTCACCACACAAAAAAAGTAACTGAAGTGATGGATGAGTTAATGGGGTAGCTTGACTGTGGATATTTTAATATCCACACTGTATAATGTATATTAAATATGAAGTTGTATACCTTAAATATATATATTTTATGTCAATTTTATCTGAAAGAAATAATTGAGCAATATCTCTAAATAATTTAATGATTTCTCAGTTTTTATATTTCCAAAATATTTACACTAATTCCTGAATTAATGAATTAAGGGTAGAAACATAAATATCACATCAATTTCCAAAATGCTCCTTGGAAACATCAAGATGGCGTTAAGTGAGGGAGACAGAGGCAAACTGATCAAATCAGAGTAATTCAAAAGGCAAAATAATTCAAGTTATTATTAAAGTAATGGAGATGGCGGTGCTAACATGAAGACAATTTTCCCCTCCATAGCACCACACACTCCCAAGGATGGTACTGGAGTCTTGCTTTTGCTACTTTCAAGACAAATTCTAGCAGGGGTGTCCAACCTCCGGCCTGTGGGCCGCATGCGGCCCAGGATGGCTAGGAATGCAGCCCAACACAAAACCGTAAATGTACTTAAAGCATTATGAGATTTTTCTGTGGTTACATGTCACAATGTATTTAATGTGTGGCCCCAGACAGCTCTTCTTCTTCCAGTGCGGCCCAGAGATGCCAAAAGGTTGGACACCCCTGTAAGGATCCAGGATCATACCTGTACATATTTCGTATATTTTCCATTGGGATTACAACCCTTTCAGTTTTCAGAATCTGTTGAACAAGTTCAGACAAATGGTAGCTTTTACAACGAATTAATTCCTTTGCCGAAATTTCCACATCACAGATCATTCGGCCACAGGTAGCATTTCTTTCACCAAATCCACTCCTGCCCTACAAGGGGAGGACAAAAAGAAAATCCCATGGGAAAGCAGACACTGAGAACATTTTGTGCTAACTTCCTCTGAGGCTAGCGCCGAAATTACAATGACTAAACTCTCATTCTTCCGTTCATCCAGCTATTGATCAAATATTTTTGAACAACACTTGTCTAGGTACTCAGATATAGCAGTGAGCAAAACAGAAAAGATTCCTGATTCATTTGAAATATACAATAAAAAATAGGTATCATAAGATATTATATAGTTCGAGGGGTAACAAGTATATGGAAAAGGGAAAAAGTAGAGCAGGGTTAAGGGAACAAGGAACCTGGTGGAGCTGCGTCTGAAATGGGGTGGTCAGGGCAAACCTCACCAAGAAGATGCTATATTAAAAAACCTTGAAGAGGATAAGGAGTTAGCGTAAGCGAGTGTTCTGATGGAGTGTTAATAACCATTCTATCACCTCAAAGATACGAATGAGCAAAGAAGCAAGAGCAGTGGCCCCAACTCTAATCTATAGCAGCAGAATCCTCTGGAGAGCATTATAAAAGGTACAGATTCCTAGGTTCTCTGATGAGACAACATGCCCGTTTTATTTACAGACTTTACGTAAAATAAGATTTTAAGCATTGAGCAGTATCAGGTTTAGGAAATAAAGGTACTTCATACAAAACCACCAAAATCTCCCTAAGCAAAGCAAGCAGGAAGAATGAAAGTGCACGGGCTTTAAAAGGGTCAGATGGGCCTGGGTTCAAAAATCTCAGCTCTTCCCCTTAGTAGCTCTATGATTTTGAACAAGTTACCCCTGTGAGAGTAACTAACACAGAGGCACGTAGCCCATTGCCTTCTTATGCATTCGGTGTCAGTTCCCTCTCATTCTTCCTTCCATCGCCTTCCTGAGTGATCACACTCAATGATTTCTGAGCCCAGTAACTCTGCTCTAAGGGCTAGTGCTTTGGTCCTGCTGAAGTGGAGGTAACACGTATGTGCTGTCTCTATATTCTAACAGCTAATTTTAAAAACTACCAATGGCTTTTACCAATAAAATGCTGGATTCAAAGGAAAAGATGTTTAGTGCCAAAGTTAAAATGTCCTATCACAAAACCACCAATTCCTACTCAAATCATATAAAAAAATCAAATAAAAAAGCAAGATTTTGAAAATTATTATTACCCCAAGCTTTGGCATGTTGGATCGCTTCAGTCGACCTATCTTGGACCAGTAGGGAACTTTGCAAACATTAATTCTCTGCAGTAACACTTCCAGTTCAAACCCATAAATATTATGACCCTAGACAGAAAAAGAAGGCAGCCAGTAACATATCAAACACAAATTAGAGGATTTATCTTCATATCCACAGGATTTCTTTGCCCTTTCTTTTTTGGTCTCTAATTGAAGGCATCCTAAACTTACCTCCGATTGGGATTCTCCCTTCTTCAGGAATTACTCAGCAGCAGCATTCATTAGCCTTGACATTCACAAGGCAGCTCAGCAGACTGCTGGAATAAACTTTATCTCATCCTAATTGATGCAAGGTTCATGAAATTTCTTTTAATTTGCAGCTCATGCCTCACAGTCTCGGAGGCAAATGCAAATTTTAATGTCCGCACTTTTTATGTGATCAGTAAAAGCTGTATTCGGACAATTTCATTTTACTTCCTTAAAAACCAAGAATCTGTTTGCATTGTGTGACATTTACACATACTTCTACAAAACTCAGGAACTGCATGCAGTTTCTTCCTAAAGAACTGAGTTCAAACACTACTAATTTAGATTCTTAATCAATGTGCAACAAAGCAAGTAAATAATACCATTCAACAGTTCAAATAAGAAACTTGTAAAAAAAATCAAAAACGAGGACACAAAACTATACCAAGTAGAAAATATCTCAAAAATATAACCAGATTTTCCAGGTCTATAATGATAATTTCCATCATATGAATAAAGTTCACTGCCTATGCTTATTAAAAACACTACATAAAGTTTACAATAAATCAGATCAATAAATATTTACTTGCTATTAATTTTAATTAAAAATGTACACTGCTTATATTTATGGTAGTTTTATCTGTTATGACACCTAAAGGACATGAGGATGTCTCAGGTGCGAATTATCACGCCTGGGATTAGGGACCCAAACCTATGTCAGGATTCTCTCTTACATCGGTTTGGATTCTCACTCACAGACGTGGCTCTAATATCCCATGGCAGACCAGCTACCCTCGGCGCCATGACATTTCCTTGGGGCCCGAGAGAGAGAGAACACTAGTGAGGGTCTAGTGCTAAGCCAGAGCGGCAGAGTAAGGCACTGTGAACAGAATCTTCCTGGCACTTTCAAGACAGGTCCTGAAATACAAGATGGGAAGTGTGTGCAGAGACACTGGCAGGCTCTCGGTACTTTGGCTACACCACTCAGCAATGGTATTCAACCGCAAAAACGAATACAGAGAAATAAATGGCAAACATTTGCAAGGCTCCAGTGTAACCAAATTACCAATAGCACATTTAAATATAGGCATTTATATCTTACTTTCCTCCCAAACCCAGAAAAAAAAAAAAAAGACAAAAGGAAGGACTCCTATCAAGGAGCCTATAAACTAAGGAAAACCAAAGGAAACATAAAACAAAATGTTGCTTTATGACTCAAAAACTGGGGCAAATGCCACAGCATGGATAGACCTAGAGGGTAATATGTTCGGTGAAATCAGTCAGAGAAAGACAAATACCGTATGATTTCACTTATACGTAGAATCTAAAGAACAATATAAACAAACAAACAGACTCATAAACACAGACAGCAAACTGGTGGTTGCTGGGGGGTGGGGGGGTGGGGGGGGAGCTTGGGGGACTGGGTGAAAGAGGTCAAAGACATTTAAGCACAAATTGGTAGTTACAAAACAGTCACAAGGATGTAAGTGCAGCATAGGGAATACAGTCAGTAATATTGTAATAACTATGAATGGTGCCAGGTGGGTGCTGGAAATATCGAGGGGATCACTATGTAAGGTATATGACTGCCTAACCACTAAGTTGTACACCTAAAACCAATACAAAATAAAAATTAAAAGTAAAAACAAAACACAAAAAGAATTGGGGCAAAGACAACTTACTGAATTGTTACCTTGCTATTATCTTATGGGAACCACACCCTGTCGTCAAGAGAAAAAAGATTCCTATCCTTGAGCTGTCAAAGAAATGTATCAAAGAGATCCACTGAACTCACAAACTTAAAATCCTGTGATTGCTATATACAGATGGGCCACTAAGCCAAAATTCTGGAGATATCAACAGTTGACCCAAGTTCATTAACTTACAGGCTGGTGGTCTCTAAGTGTAAATAACTGGATTAGCATAAACTTAGATAATAATTCATGAGTTGCCTTTCTAGTAGAGAAAAATACTATCTTGCAGTGGGGTGGGATTTTTTTCCCTCTTCTCTGTTAGCAAGTACAGCAATTACCACCAGTCCATAGGGTTCATTCATTCTGAAAAGAGTCTTTGCTGCTCAAAAAGTACCAATTAAGTCACACTGAAAAGAACTAAGGACTGAAGAGCTTCCCCACGACGTGATCAAACTCTACTTACCACAATGATATCAGGATCGATTTTGTGAACTTTTGCAAGGAAAAAACCTAGCAGAGTTCTTTCTGTTGCAGCAATCTCAACCTTCACTTTCTGTTAGATAAAAACAAACCAGTCACTTACTCTTTACTCTCAAGTACTATACCTTGGCTCCTCGTTCAAGCAGGGTAAGATTTCTTGGGGTTAAAAGAAACCATCCAGCTCAAAACTAAATGCAGCAATGAAATTTCTGATTCTAGGTTTTGCCTTACTTACCTAAAGTCTCTGAGGAGCTCATACCAGTCATAAGAGTGTGAAGGAAGGAAAATTTTAAGTATTGAGCGCTACCAAGTGCAGAAATGTCCTGCCATAAGGACACGCCTGTGCATCTGGACACGTTTTATAGCACATAAATCAGGGTACCTATCAAAAACATTACCTACTTTCTTGTATAATCCCTGGTAGGGATTATACATCACTCTTCATGTATTTACCATATAAAGAAGGTCCAAGGATTGTACAAACTAATACCAAATAGTAGCGTAAGAATCTATAAATAAGAAACTAGACTAAAAGCAAACATACATTTAAGAATTACAAGTGTCTTAAATATAAATAAAACCTATCTTCACACAAAAGGCTTCCACTTGGATTACTAACTACAAATCAGGTATTCAAAAGATCCATTTATTAAGACTCTCCTAAAATGGAAGTTGATGGCTGTATGTTTTCTATACCTAACTTGGCTAAAAAAAGCATCCGTCTGACTACAATGGAGTGAATTTTCCTAGGTCATTCTACTTGGATAGGTAATTCAGGGCACTTCACAAATAACGGCCCGGTCTAATAGGACCACCAGGCTACTGGGCTTCTCAAGCCAACTTAAAATAAGTAGAACCCGACAAAGTTGCTAACTTTTAATTTTCTCAAGTAAGAACATTAAAAAAAAAACAAAAACCCTACACATTTACCAACACCATCATTTCATGAAAGAAACAACATACTCCCTCAAAAAGAAATCCTTTACATTGAATACATTTACTTTTGAGAAAAATTCACTACATTATCCAATTGCCAACCCACCCCCACTCATTTTATTAAGGACCCATGGAATATACTGGGACTGAGCTGCTTCATGGAGCATACTGAGACTTTAGAGATCACTGAGCAATGGACACAAGCCCACACCAGCCTGTCTAATACATGCCCCCTTTAATATGCACGGCATTCACCTGGCTTCCTTTAAGTTGGGCCAGGGAAGGGGGAGTGCAGAGCTCTACCCTACAGTTTCCCCAAAACGGTAAGCACATGATCATGCTTTTTGGAAAAGTTTCCTATTACATTATCTAAAGGAGAGTCTGAGCCTATCTGTCTATTCATACACTGTAGAATCCCGCTACTTCCAGGTGGTGAAACATTTAAACTTTGCTAAAAAAACGTTTCTAGTTTTACATTTCTAATACATTTCAATGAGTTACTCTCACTCCAATCTAGCAAGAATAGAGCTAATCAATTAACATAAAATAACCTGTTTCCACTAATCCACACCATCCTCCTTTTTTCAACCTAAACAAATAGATGCTTCATATTTAAAAGAAATAAATGAGTTCTTTACCTTTTTCTTTATGTCTTCACCAAAAGCATATGGAAAAATACAGTCCTTTGGTTTAGACACAACTGTAAGAAGGGAAAAAATAGAGATTCCAACACACATCTTAGCCAATTTCAAGTACATAGACACTGAATGTTTCCAAAGAGAAACTGTCTTAAATATAAATTCCCCCCAATCTCTAAAGAGTTAAGAGAATCAAGTATTTCACTGGTCATGTTGTTGGACCTCAAAAGAATAGCCAAAACAAACGATCCTAAAATTTGTAAGGAACCACTCAGGACCTCGAATTGCCAATGCACTCTTGAAAAAGAATAAAATAGGAGGCATCACCCTCCCTGGTTTCAACTATACTGCAAAGCTACAGATATCAAAATAATATGGTACTGGTATAAAAACAAACACATAGATCAATAGAATGGAATGGAATATGCGAAAATAAACATGCATATATATAATCAATTTATTTATGACAAAGGAGCCAAGAAGAAATGGTGTTGAGGACACTGGACAGCCAAATGCATAAGAATGAAACTGGACTACTATCATATACCATACACAAAAACTAACTCAAAATGGATTCAAGACTTAAACGTAAGGCCTGAAACCATAAAACCCCTAAAAGAAAACATAGGTGGTAAGCTCCCTGACATCAGTCTTGGTGATCATTTTTTGGATTTCACACCAAAATCAAGGCATAAGGAACAAAAATAAACAAGCAGGACAACATCAAACTGAAAAACTTCTGCGCCGTGAAGGAAACAATCAACAAAATGAAAAGGTAATCTACCAAATGAGAGAAAATATCTGGAAATCATTATCTGATAGGGGATATATATATATAAAGAACTAATACAAATATATAAAGAACTAATACAACTCAACATCAAATGAAACCAAAATATATAAAAGAATATATAAAGTATATAAAGAACTATATACCAAAATATATAAAGAACTAATCCAAAATATATAAAGAACTAATACAACTCAACATCAAATGAAACCAAACAATCCAATTAAAAAATAGGCAGTGGATCTCCATAGGTATTTTTCCAAAGAGGACATACAGATGGCCAATGGGTACATGAATTGTTGAGCAACAGGTGCTCAACAATTATCAAGGAAACGCAAATCAAAACCACAATGAGATCATTTCACACCTGTCAGAATGGCTATTATAAAAAAAGATAAGAAATAACAAGTGCTAGCAAGGATGCGGGGGTAGGGGGGAAGCCTCATGCACTGTTGGTGGAAAAGTAAATCTGTGCTGCCACTGTGGGAAATGGTAAGGAGGTTCCTCCAAAAATTAAAAAGAGAACTACAATATCATCCAGCAATTCTACTTCTGGGCATTTCTCTAAAGAAAATGAAAATACTGACCGAAAAGGACATAGGCACTCCGATGTTCGTTACAGCATTATTTACAACAGTCAAGACAAGGAAGCAACCTGAGTGTCCACCGATGGGTGAATGGATAACGGAAACGTACTGTGTGTAGTCACACACACACACCCTGGAACATTATTCAGCCAGAAAAAGAAGTAAACCTTGACATTTATGGCAATATGGATGGACCTTGAGGGCATTATATTATGTAAAATAAGTCAGAGAAAAACAAATACCATATGATCTCACTTATATGTGAAATCTAAAAACAAAAAGAAAACTGAGCTCATAGATACAGGGAACAGATTGGTGGTTGCCAGAGGCAGGTGTGTCGGGCAGGGGGTGAAAAGACAGAAGGGAATCAAAATGTACAAACTTCCAGTTATAAAATAAGTCAGGGGGGGCGTAATGTACAGCTTGGTGACTACAGTTATTAATACTACTATATACTGCATATTCAAAAGTTATCAAGAGATTAGATCTTAAAAGTTATCACAAGAAAAAAATTTGTAACTATGTATGGTGACAGATGTTAACTATACTTACTGTGGTGATTTCACAACATATACAGATATCAAATCATTATGTTATACACCTGAAACTAATATATTATATGACTATCTCATTTTTTTTAAAGTTTAAAAGATTAAATCTAAAAAAAAAAAAGCCAAACAGAACCCTAAGTCCCTACAATTGTTAAAACTGCTTAGATAAAACATTTGCTATCCATCTAAGTCAAAATGGAGGATGTTTATCAGCCTTTGCAAAAAGAAATGCCCCACCAGCAAAGTTTCAACCAGCACACAGTGGAGGAACTCAGTCCAACCTTCACAAAGCTAGAAAAGTAAAGATGACCAAAGCTTCCCTTGCCATACTGGAAGTTCCTTGCCATTCACAACAGCTGTTCACAAAATGACAAACGCAGAGGAATAAATGTATATTGAAATAAACTAACAATTACTCTCTTCCACATACTTTCCAGATTATTCTCATCTTTTTTTCCCATGTACTCCACCTCTTTTCCCATGTATTCCACCTCACTTAAAAGGTAAATCTTTCATAATCATTTCACAATATATATAAATCAAACCATCATGCTGTACACCTTAAACTTACACACTGCGGTATGTCAATTATTTCTCAATAAAACTAGGAAAAAAGGGGTATACTCCACAGTGATAATACAGCATACTTCCTTCTGTGCTTGTTTCCCTCGTCCCACTTTCCTAACACTCCCCAAGAGACCAGACAGGAGATGCCACTGTGCTGGAAAAAAAAATCTAGGATCAATTGTACTATGCTTTTTAAAAAAAACCAACAAAAAAGTTATTACTTAACTTGGTCAAGCTGTTCTCATGGGATATGCCAGAACAGTTCTTAGAGACTGACTCTGGGCCGGCAAAATCTGTGGGATTGTTTCACCCACTGAATTTTACACATAGCACACCCCAACAGCAATTTGATGTTACTATAACTCCTCCCAAATAGGTTAAACATTCCTTTATTCCTTGGCATCTTCCCTCATCACAGAAAACTTTGGCCAGGCTCTTATGATGGGCTTTTGAAATGACATCGTGAAAAGAAAATAGTTAAAATATAACATTGACCCAGGAAAAAACTACTCCTTCCCAACAGACTAACAACTAGAACAGAAGGTATCCAACGGCCTCCTGGTTTCTCTTAGAACAAAACAAACCAGGTGAATAAGAGGCAACCAATCCAACAAAACATTCACTACTCTCGAAAACACTTAAAAAAACAAGTTACCAATCCAACACCTGGAGAAAAAATTAAAATCAAGCCATTAGTAAACCAGCTTAAAAAAAAAATACATACCACAGAAGTGTGACTGAAAGGGAGGCTGTGGCGGTGCTTTATCTAACGCAAAGCTGTGATGAACCAAAGCTGCCACAGCAATAATCTGCAAAGAAAAGAGGGAAAAAATCACTTATCAAACACCTACTATGTATTCTGCATTCTCAGCAAAGCCACCACGAGCATTAAAAGATACAGGCTTCAGGACATAAGAATACTTTAAACTTTAAATGAGGACAGCATTTAAGCAAATAAAAAACAGAATAAAATCAACTCTCATACACCCATCATCCAGCTTCGATTACCAAGTCATCTGCAGCCCTATCCACTTCCTGCCTTCCCCCAAATTATTCTGAAGCAAAGCCCAGGCCTGTCATTTTATCCGGAAATATTTCAGCATGTACTTCTCAACCTTGACACTATGGACATCTTAGGCTGAATAATTCTTTGTTGTGGGGGCTGTCCTGTGCAATGGGAGATGTTTACAGCAGCATCCCTAACTGCCAATAGCACTGCTCCCCCAGCCTCCCATCCCAACGTTGTGACAAGCAAAAATGTCCCCAGATATTGCCAAATGTCGCCTTGAAGGCGAAATCTCACTCTGTTGCCCAACACTTTAAAAAAATACAACATTTAAAAAATGTAATACAATCATATCAGCTAATATAGTTAACAGCACTTCCTTAAAATCATTAAATATCCAGGCAGGATTCAAATTTTCATGTTTTCCCCCAACTATTTCAATTTTATTTACCAAAACAGGTCCATATTTTGCAAGTCACTGAGAAATAAAACTATAGGTAGACACCCCCACACACACCTATTATTTCCCTACAATTTATTTGTTGCAGAGACTGGGTCGTCTGTCATGCAGCGTGTCCCCGTAGTGTGCATTCCGCTGCTTGTACCACAATGATGTCTTTTAACGTGTTCCTCTGTTTCTGTACTGCCTATAAATTCACATTTAAATCTAAAGATTTGATCACACTCAGGTACAATTTTTTGGCAAGAATACATTAGCAGTGCTAGTGATTACCAATGGCACAGGGCCACTATGTATGGTTCTCTCTGTTTCAGCGACATTAGCAGCCACTGGTAATCAGTGCCGAAGTCCTCTATTTCACTAGGGATTGCAAGTGGTTAATGGTCAACTTTTCCTTCATTGTTTATTGGCTGGACACCTGTGAAGGGAACCTACCCGTTATCAATTATTTGGTTGGCTAAGGTACAGTATGTGTTCAAAAAAGTCAAGATAAATGCTTGATTCAATCCCTTCACTGACCCAGTTTTACCATAATGAGCTGATTCCCTAGCTTTCTTCACAGGTGGCCAATGTGGTTGTGTTAGTGTTTACAGTATCATTATGAACTCACCTGTTTCAATCTGTTACAGTTATTCTTATCCATGCTCACACTGTCCCATCTTGGGCCCATAGGAAACTACTAAAGTTGACTCCTGAGTCCTTCTGACATATCTTAGATTGTCATATCAGTCTTGCTTTCTAATATAACAAGACAGTCCAGCCCTGGCTGGTGTGGCTCAGTGGATTGAGCACTGGCCTGTAAACCAAAGGGTCGCCGGTTTGGTTCCCAGTCAGGGCACATGCCTGGGTTGCGGGCCAGGTCCCCAGTCAGGAGGGGGGTGTGTGAGTGGCAACCATGTATCTCTTGCACATCAATGTTTCTCTCCCTCTCTGTCTCCCTCCCTTCCCCTATCTCTAAAAATAAATAAATAAAATTTAAAAAATAATTCAGAGTAAAAATACTACCAAAATTCTGCTGTTAAAAAAGGTCCCCATAAATGTCAAAAGGACTTAGAAGCAAACATAAAGAAGGTCCCAATGACCAATGAAAGACAAATTTAAGCAAAAATAACAATAATGATTAATGCAATAGACTGAACATACTGAATATATATAACACCCATGAGTTCATATTATTCCAAAAAAGAGGAAGCAAAAAAAAGTAACAACAAAAATAAACAAATAAATGGTTGGCCAACACTGCATGTAATGTAGGTCCCCAACTTCCTACTCAGAAAATTGGCCATGAAAGAGAAAGAAGTGCACATGTATCTCATCTTTCCTGTATAAACTACTGCAACATAACCAAATAGATAGTTCATGAATGAGGAAGTGTTAATTTTATAAAAATTTAACTTAAAAACATTCAAATATTTAATGTGTTTAATAAGCATGGAAAGGTGACAAAATTAGAAAACCACCATTTTATTGGGTTGGCCAGAGTTCGTTTAGTTTTTTCTATATGATGGCTCTAGTAAGTGCTTAGTTGTCTTTAACTTCATTTGAAACAATTCTGTTACATTGTATAAAAAACTTATCAAAATTGGTGAATTTTTGTGTGGCCATTTTAATACTGAAGATGGAAGAAAACATGCGGCATTTTCAGCGTATTGTGCTTTATTATTTCAAGAAAGCTAAAAACGCAACTGAAACACAAAAAAGATTTGTGCAGTGTATGGAGAAGGTGCTGTGACTGATCGAATGTGTCAAAAGTGGTTTGCAAAGTTTGTCAGTACCAGTGACAGTCTGGTGAAATAATTCTTTGCTGTGGGGCTGTCTTTTGCACTAAAAGATGTTTAGTAGCACATCTGGCCTCTACCCACCAGAAGTCAATAGCAGGAGATAGCCAACATACCCCAAATAGCCAAATCAATAAGTTATTGATGAAAATGAAAAATGTGTCTTTATTTTACAAAAAAAAATGGACTTTTTGGCCAACCCAACCCAACTCCTAATGAAATAACTAATTCAGGCAAAAATCACTAACAAAGGGAGCCATTAGATGAATGGTTCTCACCTGGGAACAATTTTGCCCCCCACCCCCCAGGGGACATTTGGAGATGTCTAGAGGCATTTTTGGTTGTCACACTAGGAGGGAGGAGTGCTACTAGCATCAGGCAGGTAAACACCAGAGATGTTGCTAAACATTCCACAATGCAGAGGAGAGTCCCCTCAACAGAGAATGAAACATCTAAAAAAATCAGCAGTACCAAGGTTGAAAAACCTAAGTGAAAACTTAAACCAAATAATCAATCAGCCCCGCTAGCAGTGGTTTAACCGGACATTGTATGCCTGCTGATATGATACAATATGAAGTACAATGCATCACACATAAAGTATTTTTGGCCAAAAAAGTCAAACCCGAATCTAATCAGTCCTTTATCACTAACAGGCGTTGTATGCTTTTTCTGTAAAAAGCCAAACAGTCAATATTCTGGGCCTTGCAGGCCACATGGTCTTGGTCATGGTTACAAACTCTGCCTCTGCAGTGCAAAAGCAGCTGCAGATAATATGTACATGAATAAACAATTCTGTGTGCCATGAAACTTTATTTACAAAAACAAGTGGTAGGCTGGATTTGGCCCACTGGCTACAGTTTGCCAACCCTTGTAGAGAGGAATAAGTCCAATGACACAACAAACCAAATAAACACAGAAAATGGGGCATTTTATGAGACAACCAAGTTATTCTTCAATAAGTCAAAGTCACTTAAAAAACTGCAGGGGGTGGGAAGGAGCTGCTCCCGTTTAAAAGGCATTCAAGAGACATAAAAATTAAACTCCATCTTTGATTCCTGTATGAATCCTGATTCAAATAAACCAAATGTTAAAAGACATTGTGTAGAAAAAGAAATCACGTGAATATGGACTGGATATTTTAGATGGTATCAAGGAATCGCTGTTAATGTTTTTAGGTGTGATAATGGTATTATATAAGAAAGTATGTTTGCTTTGAGAGATGCATACCAAAGTATACAATGATACAAATGTCTGAGATTAGTCTTAAACTACTTCAGGAGGAAAAAAAGGAGGGGGAAATGAACGAGTATGACAAAATCTTGCTAATCGCTGCATATAAGTAACTGGTACGTGGGAGTTTATTAAATTATTCTATGTCTATTTAAAGTTCTCCAAAATAAAAAATTTAAAAACCAAAAAATAAAAATAAGTCCAGCAATTTAAGTCTTTTAAAAGAGTTTGGTAGTGAATTCGTATTCTTTCTCCTTCAAAAAGAACCACTTTCCCTTGCAGCAGAGCTGTATAAGTTCAGGCAAGTATTTGCATCAAAGGCATAGGTACAAAATCTGCCCTATTTCTTTACCTCATTTTCATGTGTCTTTGCATTTTGTACTGTCTTCATGCTGAAAGACATCACCACGAGTGGAGGGCAACCAGCATCCTTAATCACATTCACCAGGTCTGGTTTCAAAGCCATTGCCTCAACTTTACACCAGCTGATTGGCTGATTTATGAGTTCTAAAAGAGAAAAAAAATACAACAGATCAATAGCCATTTATTGAAAAACAAAAAATATTATAATTGAGACATCTTCTAATAAGAATGTCTTATAACATTTAACTAACAACGAGCCGCATTATTGGATTGTATGCAAATCCTTGTGTGTGTGCACATATGCTCATTTCCCTGGAAATAGCTTCCATCTGATTATCTGAAGAATACAGGACCCAAAACAGGTTTTTTAAAAAACAAATCACTGCCTTGGAGAAATCGCAACACATTTTTAAGAGAGTCATGAAGACAAAACAGAGTATCACAGGTGCAAATACCAAAAAATATCAGGTAAGAGATCAACCAACCACTATCCCCACCGGGCAGTGATACCTCCTTCTTCAGAGGTTGGCAGCTGACTAGGAAGAACAGCTGGGCCACATCAGCTAGGTCGGAAGTTCACACTGATGGCAACACAATGAAGGATGTGACCAAATGCCACCTGGGTTATCTAAGGCTTCCCCGTGACTATACTGCGAGGCATTACAGTGATAATGTGATTCCAAACACATTCCCTACACTCACTCAAGGAAAACCATGAGAGAAAACACATAAAAAAGGAAGTGGACACACTGAAATAAATAACCAATTCCCTAACGTTCCTTTTACAAACTGCATCTATCAGCAATTACTTAGGATTCTGAAAGTCAAATTTTCCTTACGTGGATTTTTTACTTCGAGCCAACAAGGTCCTTTGATCTTTCTGTTCATCAAGAACAGTTCCAAGCTGGATGTGTTAGCCCCAAATACATGGGAAAAAGTTTCTCCTTTCAAATCCAGAGGAAGTTGTGGCATTTCGGACTGAAAAAGGCAAAGAGGAAAAAAAATCTTTTTTGTTTAAAACTATTACTTCACGTTTTCCAAAGTCTGTATTTGAAATAAACAAAAGCCTCTCTATGAAGTACCAGAAGAAACTCCTTTTATATATATGAAATGTAATTTGCCACAAATGAAATCCAAAACAATTCACAGTAGGAAACGAAAACAATTCACAATGACAAAATAATGCATCTTGATGACACCCATTAGAAGAAAAATAGGCCAAGAAGCTCCCCAAAAGAGGGTTTCTGTCCAGAGCCGTACATGACTTACTGATAAAGAACAGCCAAATAAGTACCACTGTGTTAGAAGAATAAAAGCAAGCGAATGGGACTCATTCAAAATGCTTGCATGGTACATTTCATCACCACTGTCAGAAACATTTCTTAAAAGTTTCCCTTTTCCAACATTGTGGGATCAAAACACTAGAGCAAAGGTAAAAAGAGGTTAAGGTCCAGCTAATTAACATCCCACAGCCACGACCTTGCCTGTCACAGGAGCCAGAGCAGCACTATAGTGACACTAGCGACACTCTCCTCTCTCACCTTTCTACTGCTCAGAAGGGACACTTCAACAGACTATAATGATGGTTAACTCCATCATGCAGCATTCATTCCACTTGACAAACAGTTGTGCAGTCTTGACTTATTTAAAGATGCACAGGAAAGCAGTACAATGTGTAGTCTATGTATTTAAATTTTTATCCATCTTAATTATTCATTACCGTAAGCCCACCTCAATGAACTGTGGGCTTAAGGAGCTCTGTGAATACTAATTGAAAGCCAACTGAAATTTCAAAAATAGAACAATGTCATTCTCGCCAAAACCAAGTAATTTTCTTTGTTTGACTTACCGAGTATCTAACTTCCAAGTACTCAGATTTTTCTGGAACATCAGGTATCTCAAAAGCATAGTTCTTTTCCACTATCTGGGTAAACAGATATTTTAAAATTATTAATGAAAACTGTTCACAAGATAAACTGACAAGCATTACATACACAATGCATGTCCCTGTATTTAATCATCAGGCATCTAGTATCCTTATGGAACATAAAGGTAACTAAAACCAGAGAGGCCCCAGTTTCCTCTTTCAACTGAGAATAAAGCACCCAGTGACTAAATGCTAAAAAGACTTCTTTTAGACACTACAGAACTTAGAAATATTTGCATTCAAGAATGGCAATAAAAGATTTAAACATTTTACAATGTTAATTCATTAAGTCATTTGCTACTCTTTAATATTAAGCAACCACATCTTGCTAGAAAATTTCACAATTAGCATTATAATTATAGCTCACATTCACTAAGCACCTGCTATGTACCAAGAACCGCTCTGATAACCTAATATGAATTAATTGAGTTAACCCTTCCAGCAACTCTTGAAATAAGCCCATACTTCTCAGGGGAAGAAGAGGCCCAGAAGTCGCTCAGCACTTATTCAAGGTCAAACGCACTTGGAAAGCAGTAGGAGTAGGACTTAAAAGCACAAGGTGTATGGCAAGAGCACCTATGCTCTTCGCCATTACACCACATTGCTCTTAGAATTTTAGATACTTGATCCACCAGCCACAGTTTAAAGCTCAAATAGTTAAGACCATTAGCCTTATCTTCGGCAACTCAACCTTCCCTTTATTGCAATCACTGTGAATAGCCAGTATGTTGAGTGAGTGGCGGTCCCCGTATTGATGGCCAAAGGCATCGATTATCTCACAAAATCACTGTCTCACAATTGATCAATATGTACCACAGGAACAAAAGATTTTTATCCTATCAGAATAGCATCATAGTCCCTAATTTTTATGGATAAAACCTCACAACCTTCTGACTAAGACAACTTGGCAATAACTAATATACGCAAGATCAGAACAGTTTCATCTCCATTTGGGAATAAGAGCACAAGATATGCTCCAAGTACTGGAAGCAATGACTTTGCTATGAGTAATGTTTCTATTCAAATTAATGAACATTATTTCATAAGCAGTTTAAAGAGAAAGAAAAACTTTTCACAAATCTAACATACTGGTTTTACATGGATATCTACGAAATTTCTATTCAATGAATTAGAGTCACAGAGGACATTCTGCACAAAGAGGGCAGGCAACACCTACTGCTAAATCAGGAAATGAACCACCAACTAATAATTAGAGCCAGAAAAAATTATCCCCAATACAAACCTTGGACTTGAACTTCATAATTTTATATTTTGCTGCGATTTTCTCATCAAATTCATTATAAACATCCTTCATTGTAACTGGAGTTCCTGTTTCTTTCCCCGTGCTTAGATCAATTTTCTGCTTTTCCATGGGGAGGGAAGGGGAGGGGAGAGAAAGAGTATCTATAGATAAATCTTTTCAACCACCAGAAACCCAAGTCTAAATCAATTTTCATCTTCACCCAGTTAAACACTTCGTAGAACAGTCTCACAGGTGAGTTCAATGACACAAACAGGCCCGAAAATGTACTAAACCCAATGCCCAATTCTTCCCAGTGGCGTCATAAAAGCAAACCAGAGATAAAGATGACCAGTCAGCCCTACGAACTGGGAGAAGAGTTGAAAATCCTGACCGAGAAGCTTCACAGTTCAACTCCGCAGGGGTGGGGCTGGGTTTGGAAGGGCATGTGGATATACAAGGGGGAGTAAATGGAACCAACCCTGTTAAATGGCTATAGAGAAAACGGCACTGCTGCCTGTAGAGCAAAAGCATGAAAACTGGACCGAACTCCATGTCACCTGTCAGAGCCATCCACTGCCAACCACCACTACTATGGAAATGAGAGGTGGGGGGAAAGGTAGGATCGCAGAAGAAAACTCAGACACTTTCACAGTCTTTCACACTTTCTAACGAGTAGAAAAATGGCGTTTTACTTCATTTCTCTACTTTTCCCAAGCTCTAATGGAGCTGCTGACAATGAGTGGTGGCTAGGCAGGCGGCAAGAAAAAAGCATCAAGGCTTTGGATAATTCGTAGCCCTGCTGAAGAACAGGGCTGGTGGCAGAACACAGGATGCACTTGGAACTAAAAGCTAATCACTAACATTTACCGTTTCACGGGGAAGGAAGTAGAGCGTTCGCTCAATGTTTTTCACCATAACACAGCAGCTCACGTGGGTTTCGGCAGATTTGATCCATACTTTGCCAAACAGAAATACTACACCTAAAAGAATAACAGAAAACCATGGAAAAACCATTTCAATTACAGTACATTAAAGGGGCACTATAAAGACTCAATGAATGTGTCCACACATATATGCCTTTATGGTAAGTCATTTTTTTACAGCAAATTTCTATCTGATGTCCAGTCCCCAACATCAGTTTCTTTACTCAATATTTCTGTCATACAACAATGCCACATTGGTAAAACCTGTGACCACTAGGAGGAGAGGGGACAGAATGATTCTTGGTGCAAACATTTTTCCTAGAATTACAGAGACATCCAGGTAAATAGAGACAAACCTTGGATATTAGGGCGACATCCCCGGCCTGAGGAGACATACCTGGGGAACTACTGAGACACCCGGGTCAGTGGAGAAACCCCTGGGGAGCTAGGGAGACATCCCAAGTCAGTGCTGGGTAACTAAACACATTTTTCCTCAAACCAGGACTACCCAGGTTAAAAGAAACAAAAAAGCAAACTATTTTTTTTAAAATCTCACATTTAAACCTTTTGTGAGAACTCTGAGAATTAACACTAAATTCCTTTTTAGCACTTGTACTTACTGATAAAAATTAACATTCATTGTAAGGCTAACTATGGATGGTACCCCAGTATTTTTCTATATGTAAAATTGTGTTTTGGGAAAACCGAATTATCTCACATCTTATTCCATATAATAATAAATGTTTCATAACACAGTTCAACTACTATCTCCTATTTCACCTTTTCCACCTCCAAGACTACTTAAGACATCTAGTTAGGTGATGTTTATAATGTTCCTCTTTTCTATTTCAGATTAACAAATAGTCTAATAAGCAACTCGGCAGACACGCTCCTTTTGAGATCCCTCTGTAACATATACTACGAAGTAAAAACAAGCCTTTTTAGGTATCAAGTCACTGCTCACGAAAACTGGCCATCAAGACAGGATTCCATGAATGTGGTAGTCAACCTAAGAGATGATCGCTGCACAAAATCCTGGGCTCCATGAACAATTAGATGGCAGTGATCAACACAGCCACTTAACACGGCCGCTTGGCTGAGACACTAAGAAAATTCTGGCGCATGTAAAGGCTACTGTTCACAAGGCCAGTTACTCCAGTTTCACAAGACAGCTCATCAGTGCTTCCTTTTGTCACTCATTCTAGTAGAAATAAGACCATCTAAGAATTTTCATTTCTGCAGATGATTTAAAATTCTTCAAGAGTTGTGTGATTTTCATCCGGGGGAAAGACGCAGGTGGGGGGGTTAACAGGGGAGAGGGAAGGGAGGACTGTGAGGATGATTAAAAAGAAATCACAGTAGTGCAGAAAATTAAAAGTCATCCTTACAACACTTAGAGATGAAAAAACAAAATTCCAAGCAAAGAAAAATAAAGACCCTAATATTGGATTCAAAGATTCAAATAGCTCATTTTACAGTCAAACTAATATCACACTTCATGCAACACATTTGACACTGTTTATGCCTCATTTGCCACAAAAAGATCATGGTAAACAAAGATTATATCCCCCCTCCAAGTAACTAGCTGAAACCAGGTGCAGTCAGGATTATTCAACCTTGAAAAAGTCGTAATGAAGACAGGATATCTTCCCATATGCAAAGAGTAAAATTCTTTTCATAATTACGGAGCATTCAGCAACAACTGACTGACTTAGAATCTGTAAGAAAGTGAGAGACAATAACAGGGTCTTCGGTTTTATTAGCAGCATTGATTTCACCAAGGCTCAGTGATCATTACCTGCTATCATGATGAAACTGTTCAACCCTCTGAGATAAAAGGACTTCTTTTTTAAGTCATCTAATTTAACCCATTGGCATCGATCACCAAGGACACAACTTGAGAAGTACCACAGAGCAGCAGAGTGGCGGAGTGGACTGAGGGTGAGAAGCCCGGAACACTGCCGCTGAGGAGCTGATGGCTCTGGTCTCAGAACCTCGGCTTCCTCCTCCGTGAGTGAGTAATTAGACTCCGATCTCTGAGGCACTCTCCAGCACCAGAAATTTCCTTTTACCTTAGCATTTGGAAGACACATTAATAACAGCCAAGTGTCTCTTTCAATTGCAAAATATTTCCCAATAGTGGTTGAAAAGGCCTATCCATGACGATGGTTAGTACCAGGAATTCAACCATACATATTATAAATTGGCTGCTTTATTATAAATTGGTTGCTTTGCAAATGTTCCTGTGCCTCAGTGCCTCAATTTTAACTTCCAGCGCCTATTACTACGCGGGCTAGCACTAGCCGACAGAAACGTCAGCACTGTCTGGCATCTTTCTGAAAGCTGGAAATAAAAGGTTCCAGCCCTCCAGGACTTAAAAGGCTTTGGGAAAGACAAAAGCACAGAATTAGATCTTTTCAAAATAATATGACAAACGCTACAATAGGAAAAGGTATGATGAGGTCACACAGAAAGGACTCCTAGGCCAGTCCGGAGGATTAGGAAGCTTCCAGGAGATGACACCTGGGCTGAGCCAGGTGAGGGCGTTCCAGTCAAACACAATGAGTAAAGGAACAGGCAGGGAGCTATTTCTAGGGCACAAAAGTCATGCATGGCAGGCATGAGAAGCCATGCTAATGAAGTCGGACTTTGTTATAGGAAGTAGCCACTGAGGATTTTTTGTTACAGAGGAAATGACACAGTCGGTTAGCCTTCTGAGCAATCGCTCTGGTCACAGTGTGGGAGGTGGCAGCTGAGGGGTTGATTAGGAGGCTGGTGTGACAAAGGCAAGAAGGGATCAGAGAAGGTGGCAATCGTGAAGAGAAAAGACAAGATGGCTCATCTACTTTAGGAGAGAAAACTAATAAGACTTGATGAAGGAAGTGAGGAAAAGCGGGAATCGAGCCTGGTTCCCGCATTTCTGGCTTTGGTGGGACCAATAACCAAGACGGGGAATCAAATCCAGGATCAAGCAGATAAAGCAAAACACAGAGAGTAGTACCAGGAAGGGCAGGCCCACCGAGTCACACAACTGCAGGAAGCACCACTCACACCGCCGAGCTCCAGAGGTCCCATGAAGCACATGTGAAAATGGTGTCCCCTGCAGCTATACAATGGAGGAGCCTGGGCTTAGCCAATGGATGGGAGATACTTGCTCGGCCTCACATAATCATACCTGCTAGCCTACCTTCCACTGGCAAGTACCAAAGAAGCAGTCAAAGAGGTGAGAGGGTCTAACCAAACTGACTTGCCCTGGCTAAAGTAGGTGTGATACCACGTGTAAGATTTCCCCTATCTTTACCTAAGAAACTAATACATGGAAGTTTGCTACTCAAGTGGCTCTGCAAGACCTTCTATATATTTGATAAGCTGAAACATATTAACACTTCTGCCTCCCCTCTGACAGACCATTAAGGTCTTTCCAGTTAAAGTCAATGCCTGGTTATCTTAAAGGTAAATCTGGCCTCCAAGTCTGATGGTTAATACTTACTCTTTTTCTCATTCGCTTGCCTCACTGACATCAACACTCCCTCTATTTTCATTACCAGATGCAGCCTCCGGGAAACCACTTTGAAAAATACAGTTTGCATCTGCCCTCAGGTCTGGAAATGGGTCTGAATAAAAGTAACTCTTTAAAGATATATACTGCATTTTCTATGAGTCCAACAGACCTCATGCCCACCCCTGCAGTGAAGAAGGGCTCCAAGGAGCACAAAAGGAAACTGGAGAGCCTCCTGCCTTTTGTGAGTCAGAATTCACAGTACTGGCTCATTTGGAGGAGGGCCTGGGAATCATTCTCTCTCTCTCTTTTTTTAAGATTTTATTTATTTTTAAAGAGAGGGGAAGGGCGGGAGAAAGAGAGGGAGAGAAACACTGATCGGTTGCCTCTCACACAGCCCCATTTGGGGACCTGGTCCACACCCCAGGTAGCCCAGGCAGGTGCCCTGACCGCGAATCGGACCTTTCGGTTCACAGGTTGGCACTCAATCCACTGAGCCACACCAGCCAGGGCTGGAAATCATTCTTGATTCCTCCTTTCTGTCAACCCTAACATCGATCCATCAACAAGTTCATGTCAAAATACATGTTACATGCATTCACTTTTCTCCACAGCTACCACTACTCCAAGTAACTAGCATGCCTGCCCTGGACTGACTGATCTCCAGAACTTCCACATGGGGCTCCGGCCCTCACACACACACACTTCTGCACACAAACTGGAGCATTCCTGTTAAAATGTATGCCCAACCATGACCACCACCCCACCCACTTAAAATCTTCCACTGCCGCCCCATGGCTCTTAAAATAAAGATCTAAACTCTTTAATATGGCTTTCAAGGTCCTTCGTTATTTGGTCTTGGCCTTTATCTCCAACTTCATTTTCTACCAATGTTGTCACTTGATTACTGTGCTACAACAACACAAGCCACCTCCCTTCTCTCCCCAGGCCTCTGTGCTCACTGGTTCATCAGGCTGAAATGCTCTCTTCCTATCTGCACATGCCTCAAGTCTGCGCCAAGTGGTGGTCTCCTCAGACAGGCCTTCCCAGACCATCCCCCAACTAACTGCCTTTATACCATTTATCGACTTACCTTACTTATTGCCGATACCCTCCCACCCACTCCCCCACCCTGCCAGAATATAAGTTCCATTAGGATAAAGAACTTTTCCGGCTTGTTCATCCCATCTCAGTGCCCAGCACACGATACTGTGTTCAATTTGCTGAATAAATGAACAAATTAATGACTGATTTCATTTAAAGTGCGTAACTTTAAATACATCAAAGAGAAACTCTAAGCATCTTTGAGGATTATTCACATCACACAGCTCCTCTCCATCCGGGTGGGCTCACGCGCTTTACAGTGACTGAGTGTTGCTCCCTTACGATGCACGTATGTGAGTGCAGAGCCTGTGCCAATTACAATCACTAAAGCATTAAAGGGAAAGGCGCTGTTCTGTGTTAAAGGCACACAGTATGATTACCTGGTTGGCTGTACTGATCTTCATAAGCATCCAGCCAATAAAACTGAAACACTTGCTCTTCATCTGCCCCTTTTACCAGTGGCAGGTGATTGGAATCCACTTGAATTTCCTGGACTGAGAAACTGCTGTCATCTTCCTGATCGATGTCCCAACAAGAGACATCTGGGAGAAAACCTCCTCTGCAAAAATCAAATTTTCAAAAACCTTTCAAAATCCAACAGAGGTACTGCAGCGCTACTTGCCAGAAAAGTCATAAAATGCTCTTACAAGCAGGACATGGTCCCTTTCCCAAGATCTGCCTCATGTTTCACCACCGCTGCCGGCTCTCTCTCTTGGTTCCAGGTCTTGGCGGCCAGAGGCTCCACATCCACCTCCTCAGCTTCCATGGGCTCATCGAAGTCACCATCTTCAAAATCTATTGCCCCGGGCTCCTCCTTGCTGTATGTATACAATTCGGCCGGCACTGGCTCTCCTGTGGGCGACATTGCACGTTCCCATCACGGATGGCAGCCGCAGAGCAGAGGCTTCCCTCGCACAGCCATGGCGGCCTACCCGTTTCCCACGCTGTATCTGCCTGTCTCTCCAAACTCCAAATTGAATGTTTATAACTTTTACTGCTATGAATCCAAATCTTTCACACTTAAACTTGCTATCACAAATACCTTCAAAATCACCTCCCCTTCCTCCTTCCCGGGGCCTCCATTTTTGACGGCACTTTGCAACTGCTCCACACCCTTGTACTTCTGCCTGACATCAGACTTACCAGCAATTTCAGCGTGTTTAAGAGGAATCGGAGTTAATAGAGGCTCCTTCCTTGAGACAGGGGAAGCAGATTTGCCTGAAGGAGCTGCCTGTAAATGTTTTCAAATGTTCAGTCAGTTAGACCTGCATACTAAAAATATGCCAACTGTCCTACTCTGACCAGAGATAACGACAGCTCCCATTTATAAAACGATTTTGTGTACTGTTAATGTAACAGCTTCAATGATTTTACTGTTACCTAGGCTTGCAAAAAAAATACTTGTTTCCGGGAGGAAAATTATTACATTTAGCACGGTTGTAATACCTATAATAAACACGCAATACTTACTACAAAATTTACTATGAAAAAAGCAGGCACATGCTATTTTTGAAATACATGAAACTATATAATGAAATGGGAGCCCTAATTTAAAACAAAACAAAACAAAACAAAAAAGAGAACAAATTCAAAGGCATTTTGCGCGCATAGAGAAGCAACAAGGTAAGTTTTAAGCGTAACATAAGTCGAGTTTGAAGGCATCCCCACACACGTTACCTTGGGGGTGTGCACAGAGAAAGGGTTCAGTGAGGCTCCGCTGGATCTCTTCTTCTTTGGCATGATTACAGGCGGTGGGGTTACGCGAGGTGTCTAAATGGAGGAATAAGACAGACCTTCACCGCCACGCCTGGTTCCACAAGACAGAAAAAGTGCGCTTCTTCCCCCATTGAAACCCAAGGAGCGAAGCACTTTTTTCCTTCCCTGCTCCCCCCACAGATCTATGTGCACGCACTACCGTTGCTATAGCAACGATACCACAGACTCACTAGAAAGCCAGAGTACTGAATCCACCCCTGACCAATTTTTTTCTTTTCAAAACTTGACACTTTTCCCTTACCCTTCCAGAATATTTTAGTTAAAAACTGTCAAACCAGAACTACGTGGTGTTAGTGTAAGTCATTTTAATCAAGGGTCATTTAGAAAGACGTACACCTCTAAATGAGAATTTAGTTTTTATGTAAAATAGCAAATTCCCAGTACAGCTGAGCCTGTCTGAGTTCCATCAGGGACAACTCACTGACTCCTCCTTTGCTCCCACTCAAAATTCCAGACAAGGATCTCGCGCCTGATTGTACAGGCGGACAGGCTTCAATCTGCTTTGGGAAGACAGTGCAGCAACTCAGTGCAAGTAGCGTGCATTCCCAGAGCTGACTCGTGTGTGCATTCTCACGACCTCAAACACACTCCCATGCAGCTCGATCTACAGAATTGCACAGCTTGTAACAACTGGAAACTACTCTCACCTAAAATGGTGAGAAGAAAGCAACTTGAAGGGTTGTCGTTCCCTGGTTTTGGGGTTTTTGTCGCCGGTGTCAGTGTTGGTGGTGGTGTCGGTGTTGGTGGTGGTGGTGGCGGCGGTGGTGGTGGTGCCATTGCATTTTTTAAAATTCTGGCAATAGTCTGTTTTGTGTAATTACTGAACTGTTTCTTCCCCTACATATCTAACAACTGCCAGAGACTCACTTACCTCAGTGGTCAGATCTTGTAGAATGTCACCTAGCAGATTATCCTTGGACAAGTCTACAGCTTTCTGGAAGTTATAAAGGAAGGCAGAATGAGACAGTCCTGCATTTCCCACTTTCGCCCAGGCCACATGTCTATGAAAGGAAGGACCTAACCTCTTCAGGCCTCACTCTGAGCGCCTATCTACTAGTCACAGATATTAACAATCACCTGTGTATACACAACTCCCAAACCTACAGTTCATCCTTTATTTCCATTCTCATTCCATGCCCCTCGTGTTAATCTCTGAAATAAACGTAGTTGGTTCAGGTTGTTTTTTTAAGATTTTATTTATTTTTTAGAGAGAGGGGAAGGAAGAGAGAGAGAGAAACATCGATCACTGGCAACTTGGCCCACAGCCAGGCATGTGCCCTGACCAGGAACCAAACCAGCGAGCTTTGGTTGGTGGAATGACGCCCAATCCACTAAGCCACACCAATAAGGGCTCGGTTCAGCTTTCTGGTTCAATTTTCTTTTCTGTCTTCAAGTTCCAACCACTGAGGTGCCCAAATTCACTCAGAAATCTAATCACTGAAATAAACACAGTGAGTTCAGCTTTTTTATTCAATTTCATCTTCTGTCTCCAAGTTCCAACCACTAAGGTGCCTAAAGTCACTGAGAAATCTACATTCAACTTAGTGATTGAAACTGGGAAAATATTACTCAAATATCTGAGCTCAAATATAGTGAGTACCTATTGTCTGTACAATCAAATATTAAATTCTTTTCACAAAAGGCAAAATATAAGAAAAACATAAAACTCACATCTACAGTTTTCTTCCCAGCACTAGCAATGAACATTGATTTGATATTGTTTGGTTTTGCCACCGCATTCTTCTTTACATTCCTCTTTTCTTTGTTGCGTGCTTTATCATCTTTTCCTGATGGAATATAAATTATTTAGATACATGCACTGGCAAAAATCAAAATGAAAAAGTAAAAGCCCAGGGAGCTTGGTGGAGGGAGGCAAAAGTTGGGGAGAATGGGAGACATCTGTAATAGCGTCAATAATAACACATATATATATTATGTACATATAAAATATGTACATAATATATATAAAGTAAAAGCCTAGTCACTTGCTCTCTGTATATGAGAACTTGAGAAAACATTAAGAATTCAAAATACAAACATATGAAATTTTATGCAAGGTACACAGGAAAGAACCTTTAAAACAAGCTTAATTCAGATAAAGCTTGGGCTGAATGTTATTTTGAAAACTGATGAAATCCCAGTAACACATCTGCATGAGTTATTAAGTGTGACTATTTAATTGCTACTGTTGGTGTGAATAAAAAGCTTTTTAAAAGGCGGGGGGAGGTTCTGTTTTCCCCACAGAAATAAAAAGTCAAGTTCACCTGGGAGCAGGGGATTAGCCTAGCAGCCTTCATAAGATCACCTTTTTAACATTATACTGAATCCTAAAGGAAAACTAAACTATGAAAAAATAGGATTACTAGTTATGATATTATAGCATCCTAATTTCCATTTGATGAACAGCAACTAGATACATGCAATATGTTGTAGCAACACTAAACTAGAAACATTTACACATTAAAGAACTTGTGCCGTGTTTTCTCTATGACCATGCGTATGTAAATCACCTGTGAACTCTTGTAATACTGTCGATTTTACTCTCACTTTCTGATTCATCCCAGAGCAGTCTCTATCTCAAAAAGACCTAGAATGAATAGTTAATACAGTGTGGTATAGTGGCATATGAATACACAGACCAGCTGAAACACAAAGAAGAGTCCGGAAAAAGACCCAATTACTTATGGGAATTTAGCATACAATAAAGACTGCATCTCATATCACTGGGGACAAGGTGGATTTTTTAATAAGTAGTGCTGACTCCCATTTGTAAAGAAAGTAACCAGCATAAACACCAAATAGAGTAAAGATCAGGTCAAAATTTTAAAACAAAACTATACAAGTGCTTTAATAAAAAGGCAAATTCCTTTATAACCTGGGTGTGGGGAAAGGCTTCCTAACTATGATTCAAAATCAATTTGCAAAAAAAACTATTAATAAATTCAATTACACCAGAAACATGTTTAAAGACAGAAGAGGAAAAAAATTTTTTATAATGTTTCACAGATAAAGGACCAATTTCCCTGACATTAAAAAAAGCCCCAAACCTCAAAAGGAATGTGGGTAATAAATACAAACATATGGTTCACATAAAAATACAGGCATGCCTCATTTTATTGAGTTACTTTGCACTTCACAGATGTTGCATTTTTTACAAATTGAAGGCAAGACCTTCCACAAGCAAAATGATTACAAATCGCTTTATTGCGATGCTCGCTTTATTGCGGTGGTCTGGAACAGAACCCACAGTACCTCTGAGGTCTGCCTATTTATATAAATAGCTATTGAGTTTTAGGAAACGATGCCCAACTTCATGTGTAAAAGAAATGCAAATGAAAACCACAATGAGATGCCATTTCTCACATATTAGAATGGCAATAATTCAAAAGCTTGACAACACACTCGGTTGGTGGGGCCATGGGGTCTAAACAGACACTCATACATTGTTAATGGGAGTGTAAAATGGGACAATTCCTATGGAGAAGGATTTGGCAATATCTCATAAAACTTCATGTGCATTTACTTTTGGTGTCAGTAATTCCACTTCTAGGAATTTTCCCTGAGGAAAACATCACTTGCACAGTTACTCAATGCAGTATTATTTGTAAGAGCAAATTACTGAAAATCTAAATGTCCATTCAAGTACTCAATTTGAATAAGCCGTGGTACAGACATACAATGGAACCCTATGCAGCTATATAGAAATAAAATGAGAAAGATTTTCCCCATCCAGTCCAACCTCCTAATTTACAGCTGATAAAACTAGTGTGCAGAGAGGTTATGGGACTCATTCAAGGTGACAGAGACGGTTAACAACACAGCTAGAACTCTAACGGAGACCTGCTCCAGTCCAGGGAAATGAAAAAGCACATGGGCTCATTTCATTTCATTCTCTTCATCATGGACTCACAAAATCTAGGAAAACACAATCGGCCACACTGCTACCAAATGGTACCAATGTGTAGAGCTACACAGGTTGGCAGAAACCAGGAAGATGGTCCACATATTCTAATTTAAGTCAGGAATGAATAAATAAATAACATCACACATGAGAAAAAACACACACATTCTCATTTTCTATAAAAGGAAACACAGGAAGGATAATCAGAAACTCTTAAAAATAGCTGCTTACCTGTGGAGATGGGTAGAGACAAAGTACAAAGCATAGGAATGAGAATAAGATCATACCTTTCTCTCTTGATACCGTATTGATTTTTAAATCATAAAAATATTTCACAATATTCTAAAGTAAAATTAGCCCTGACTGGTGTAGATCAGTTGGTTGGGCGCCATTCCACAGACCCAAAGGTTGACAGTTCGATTCCCAGTCAGGGCACATGCCTGGGTTGCAGGAGTGTTCGAGAGGCAACTGATCCATGTTTCTCTCTCACATTGATGTTTCTCTTCCTCTCTTTCTCCCTCCCTTCCCCTCTCTCTAAAAATAAATAAATAAGATCTTTTTAAAAATTAAATTAAAAGTTTTTTTTTTAAACCTAAATTTGAAGGCCTGGGCCAGAGAGGTCAATTGGTTAGAGCACCCTCCCGATACACCAAGGTTGCAGGTTGGATTCCAGTTAGGGAACATTTAAAAATCAACCAATGAATGCATAAATAAGTAGAACAACAAACTGATGTTTCTTTCTCTCTCCACCCCTTCCTCTAAAATCAATATATAAAAAAAATTTTTTTTAAGAATTGAGCAGAACAAACCCAATCTAACATTTAAAAAAATAAAAAAACCCTAAATTTGAACACAAACAAAATAACCAGTATACTAAACTGATAATTTCACATACAAAAAAAATTACTTCATATACCTTCTGAACACAATACTCTGACTATACTCACTTAGTAGGCTATATGCCAAGAACAAATAAAACTGCAAATAAATTATAAACTTTGAAAAAGGTTGTTGGTAGAGGTATTGGTTTAGTGACTCTAGAATTTCCAATATTATTTTGTATGCATTTCAGAAGACAAGGGTTCTCACTGAACATGAAGGTAGATACAAACAGAGAATTGGGAAAGATGAAGAAAAACCCCGTGGGGCTGGGTTTCAACGGAAAATATCAGTAGACTCATGACACACATGGGTAACAACTCTTCTAGTTCTGTCCACTGAAAGGACCTAGAAACCATTATACTGCAGTAGCAATGAGGACATTCATCACCCAGATCTGAATGTCATTCTCCACTGAAAGGAACCATGACCCTTGGGGGAAATGACTCACTCCACGTCTGAGACAGGAATAATACAAGGAGAACCTGGAACACCTTGTTCACCAGGAAGCAAGGAAATGCTCAAAGACCAAAGGGGCCGCGTCAAAAGGACTGGGGAGCCTGCTCAAAAGGGGTCCTACTGCCAAATCGGGGATAATCTGAACATCAAAAAACATGATGGTAATAGATATTGAACTATAACAGTAGTTTATCTGAATCCATGAGTTTGAAGTGATCAAAAAAATTTTTTTTTTGGAGAGAGAGAAAAACATCTATTTGTTGTTCCACTTATTTCTGCATTCGATTGGTTGGTTTTTAAAATTTTTTAAAGATTTAATTTATTTATTTTTAGACAGAGGGGGAGGGAGGGAGGGAGAGAGAGGGAGAGAAACATCATTGTGTGGTTGCCTCTTGCACACCCCCTCCTGGGGACCTGGCCCACAACCCAGGCACATGCCTTGACTAGGAATCGAACCGGCGACTCTTTGGTTCACAGGCCAGTGCTCAATCCACTGAGCTACATCAGCCAGGGCTCAATTGGTTGCTTCTTTTAAGTGCCCTGACCAGAGATTGAACCAGCAACCCAGGCATATCAGGACAATGCTCTAACCAACAGAACTACCCGGTCAGGGCTAAAGTGTTCATTTTAAAAAAGGAGAGAAAGGATCATCAATAGATACTGAAAGCACTGGGTGAAAGTTGGCGGGGAAAAGGGATATACACATCGTCTCAAATTAATACCCCGCGTTTGCATCAATTACAAAGGTAGAAGGGTAGCTTTACAAGGAAAAGATCTAACAAACATCATCTTAACCAAGAGATCAAAGTTAGTATCACCAATAATGGGACAAACTGATACCATGTGCCCTTATATAATCAACAGAAAAGACACAACTTCGTCTATATTATATTTTTGCCAAAATATTTAAACTGACTCCAAGCACAAAGAAGCAATCATGCAAATCCCACACTGTGGGACATTCAACAAAACCACCAGCCTGGTCTCTTTAAAAATGTCATAAAAGACCAAAAAAAAAAAAAAAAAAAAGCCAGGGGGAACAGGGGAGGGATAGCGCTATTCTACACTAAAGAAAACTAAAGTGGACTCTGCATTTTAAAGAATAGCTATGAAAGACATTATTGGGCTAACAGGGGAAATCTTACTATAGACAATATATTAGATAGTATCATGAGAACAGTATTGTGGCTAAGTAGACAAGTGTCCTTGTTCTTAGGAGGTCACTGTGGAAGCATGCACAGGTGAAGTGTCATGGTGTCTACAACTTACTTTCAGTAAATTCACCAAAAATGAAGTCTCTGTATTTTTGGTTAGGAACAGGGAAGAGAGAGAAAGTAAACAAATGCTGTAAAATGTTAATCTACAAATTAGGGTCCAGTCATTCTGAAAAGGGCAAGATAGCACAGAACTTAGACTGCGGCCACATATGTCTCTCTTGCACTGCTGCACATTCTTCTTTGCATCTTTTCTTTTCTCTCTCTCTCACACTCACTCACTCACTCTTTCTTTCTTTCTTTCTTAAACATTCTTTAAAAATGTAAAAACCAGTCTTAGCTCAAGGGCTACATGATTTCCTCCTGGCGTAATGAAAATGGGAAATTGTGGTAATGGCTGCATGACTGTAAGTATATTAAACACCACTGAAATGTATGTACTTTAAACTTTATTTATCTATTTTTTAGAGAGAGGGGAAGGGAGAGAGAAAGAGGGAGAGAAACATCTATCGGTTGCCTCTCATACACGCCCCGACCGGGCATGTGCCCAGACCAGGAATCAAACCAAAGGCCTTTCACTTTGCAGGATGACACCCAACCAACTGAGCCACGCTGGTAGGGCTGTATGTACACTTTATTTTTTTTAAAGATTTTATTTATTTTTTTTATTTGTAGACAGACAGGAAGGGAGGGAGAGAGAAAGGGAGAGAAACATCAGTCTGTGGCTGACTCTCCAGCGCCCCACACTGGGGACCTGGCCCACAACCCAGGCATGTGCCCTGACTGGGGAATCGAACCGGCGACCCTTTGGTTAGGAGGCCAACACTCAATCCACTGAGCCACGCCAGCCAGGGCTGTATGTACACTTTAAATAGGTAAACTGAATAGCATGTGAATTATATCTCGATAAAGCTGTTTAAAGATAAACCAGTTGCTGAGTGGGTCATAGTTTGCTGGTAATGAACTAAACCAAAAAAAAAAAAAATACTGAAGAGAATTGTCCCTTCTCATCTGATGGGAACTAAATCAGGCTTGTTTACTCAAAAAAAATGTTTTGTTAGCTATACAATCGTACAGCTAAGAAAATCTGACACAGCCATTCATTATCATTTTAAATTTCAATTAAGCAAAACAAGTTGATTACTCTTAAGTTTTAGACCTTGTAGTACTTTACTATTACCAAAGAGGTAAAACTCTAAGTACATCACTTCAGCAGGAATTAAAAGACATCGCTCATCAAAATGAGCAAGTCTAAAACAACTAGAAGACTGAAAATTCCAAAATAAGTGAAAGACCAAACTCTTTGGTCAACAGAGACATGGCCCTTCATTTCCTTGTGGTGTTTTTGCTTTTTACATTTAATTTTCTACATAACTATGCTCCTCTCAGTAATAAAACATTTTCTATACCTAAAAACAACAGTGGTAGGTCCTCTTCAAGAAAACGGTATCCAAGTACCAAGTCATCTCAAATTTTAAACACTTCTTTAAATGTCAAAATGGTACTCTCTGGAAAACAAAATGCAGGTACCTGTTTCGTGGGACGCAAGGGCATCGTCCTCGAGGTCATCGTCAAAAATCTCTCGGCCATCTTCCACATAGCCGATGCCATCTGCAGGAACAAAATGGAATCTTGGGATCAAGTTTCTAAAAGTAGCCAATAACATTTTAGCCATGACCAAACCAAAAATCACAATAACAACAACCTTCATACCCACTCAGACGCTGTCCTGGCCTGTGCCATTTTTAGGGGCAGCAGAATCCTATTTTTTTGTGTCAAAGCACAGCACTCACACAAGTTTTCTGAATCAAAACCAAAGGATATACGTATAGTATGCAGACATTCCTCATTTTATTGTGCTTCGCTTTAATGCAGTTCCCCGATGTTGCATTTTTTACAAATTGAAGGTAAGATCCACACCAGCAAAAAGATCACGGCTCTCTTCATTGCAATACTCACTTTACTGCGGTAGCCTGAAACCAGACCCGCAATCTCTCTATGGATGCCTGCACCAACCTAGGTCAGCTAGCGAAATGATTTGGCCCACCGGATCAAAGTTCGCCACATACTGTACTTTATGGTAGTTTTACTCTACCAGAAGAGTAACACATAAAAGAATGAAGGTCGCAAGCCCAGGAAAGCAAGTCAGTCTATGAAGGAAAGCTGACAACATAGTTGAAACCAATTACAGAAGTAGAAACATAAATGTAGTCACAGGTGCAGTCTACACCTCCTCCCAGTGGTCAGCATTCACATGCCCAAGAAGTCACGCCATCCCAGCAGGAGCCTCGAGCTTTCTACAAGGGGCACAAGAACCCACGAACCGCCCTTTGCGTGGTGCCCTCCACTGCCCGTTAGAGTCCTCATGCACAAAGCCTCGTGTAACCCTCACAGCCATTCTGTGAGGAAGGTGCTTTAAATTTTTTTACTGTTGTTCAAGTACAGTTCTGTCCATTTCCCCCTCCTCGACCCCGCTCCCCCCTGACTTTGTCCACGAGTCCCCCATATATGGTAGTTTTCTTATCCCCGCAGTATGTGGGGATACTGCACCAGAACATGGCCCATCCCAGTTTATCCTGAGTAATGGTGCCTGGATTCTCCAAAATGCCCCCAAATGAATGTTCTATTATTCTGCTTCCACACCCTCAAATATAGTATTTGAGGAAACCCAAACGAAAGGTATGATCTTAGCAGAGCCTTACATATGCCTATGCAAAGCAGTACAAAATGCTACCAAGACAGTGTCTGGCAGGCAATCTCTTCCCACGTACCATCATCCACGATCCAGTCATCATCCTGGCGCGCCTGAACCAGCTTCGAATACTGTTCTTCATCAACCTCTTCATAAACACTCGTGAAGTCCTCAACCTGCCATCGCACAAGTTTGAGAAAGCTTCAAATGGAGTGAAAGTGTTAAACAACTCCGATGGAAAAAAAAATGTCAAAATTCAAACTGGGATGGCAGCCCGAAGGAGTAGCTGCAACCAAATCATGAGTTCTGACATTCAACACCACTGCAGGGTTTTCCTTAAATAGACATCAATTAGCTTAGTATTCCTTTTAGGTGGGTGTTAACATAAGATATTAAATGATTCCATTAGCATAATACACTTGTCACACCATCAATTACTCATCTACTTCATAAAAAACAAACTGAATTATAGCCAATTCTTCATTAGCTGCTTTGGGGATTATTCGCCTATAATTTCTAGACTGGTTTCTCCTGTACTTAGTAAACCTGGAAGGCATGTCACCTCCCTCTCCACTAGCTGATATTACCCTGCGAATAAATGATCATTTTAATAACTGTTCAACCGACCAAATATAATTCAAAAGGAAAAACCTCACCCCTCTATCACCCTCCAAAAGTTAGAAAAACACACTCTGTATTCCACAGACTCACTAGAAATGGCTTTTGAGTGATCCCGGTTTGAACTGCCACTGGGTCCCCACCATTCTCAGGTCTTGAGACTGCAGAGAGACAAACACTGAGCTCCTGGGAGCAACCTAAGTGTCCGCTGATAGACAAATGGATAAGCAGGTGGTCTACGTATACAATGGAGTATTACTCAGCAACAAAAAGAATGAAATCTTGCCATCCGGGACGACAGTGATGGACCGTGAGGGCATTTATGTTAAGTGAAATAAGTCAGACAGAGAAAGACAAATACCACATGATTTCACTTATATGTGGAATCTAAAAGATAAAACAAAACCGGACTCAAAGATACAGAGAACAGACTGATGGTTGCCAGGTGCGGGGGTGGGCAAAATGGGTGAAGTGAACCAAGAGGTACAAACTTCCAGATATAAAATAAGTCAGTCATGGGCCCTGGCTGGTATAGCTCAGAGGACTGAGTGCCAGCCTGCAAACCAAAGGGTCGCCGGTTCGATTCCCAGTCAGGACACTTACCTGGGTTGTGGGCCAGGTCCCTAGTAGGGGGCACACAAGAGGCAACCACACATTGATGTTTCTCTCCCTCTCTTTCTCCCTCCCCCTCTCTCTAAAAATAAATAAATAAAATATTTTTTAAAATCACTGAAGCTTTTAAAAAAAAGTCACGGGGATATATTGTATAGCATGGAGGATATAAGCAGTAATATTGTATCAACTTTAGATGGTGACAAATTCAAACAGGGAATTATTAAAAATGTACACTTATAGGTACATTTCTAGTGTACCTGTAGAATACAGTATTTTGCTAACTTTTGGAGAGGGATAAAGGGGGGATATTTTTCCTTTTGAATTATATTTAGTTGAATAGTTATTAAACTTATTGTGGTGATCATTTTGCAATGCCTATAAAGTCGAATCACTATGCTGTACACCTGAAACCAATATAATACTGTATAATAATTATACTTCAATTAAAAAAAATCACTGAGCTACTTGGAGAGAAAGTCCAGAGAGTGGCAGGTCCTCCGATCACACAGGCTGTCCAAGTGCCAGAGGGCCCGAGCACCATGACCTACTGGCATGAATACAGCAGAACCCCCTCAGCACAGTTCAAGCAACAAGATCAGATGCACAGCACTGCTGCAGCTGCCATGGTGACAGGCCATCGACTTTGCAGATAAGAATTTGATGGGCTGGTTAGCAAGAACTCAGATGTCTCTTTAAAAATGTCCCCCTTCTCTCGGGAATTCTGCCTTGTCAAGTGGGGGTGAAGGAAACGACTAACTCCACCCAAGGAGCTAAAACCCTAGGGAAAAAAACACTTGGACATGGAGCTCCGAGCGCAACGGGCGGAGCTAACTGGGTTTCTGCCACACCGACAAAGCTTATTAATAATTACAGAACTAGGCTGAGTTTTCCCCTGTTTAATCTATCCTACAGGAATCACTGGCAAATATTGATTTGGCCTTCCACCATTTGATTTCAGAAACTACCTGCCCTCCCAGATTAAGTTTTTGACAACCTCAACACAAACTGGTCCAATTAATACTACTGTACTGACCGATCTGGGTTTTTTGGCGGGGGGAAGATAATTTTTGTTGGCTGAAGTCTATGAAGCATATTTTGTCTCTTATTTAAGCAACTCACTTATATACTATCACAAAGATACCGGAAAACTATTCTTAAAAATCATGTTGAGTAACAAGTCATTTCGACTTTATCTCTAAAAACACCGCTACTGCTCAGCATGAACTCTTAGAGCCATGTAATTAACATCAATGATTAAAGGGAAATCAGTCACATTGTGTCACCAACTGAAAAGCCTCACAGGACCCCTTTATAGAAGCACCCATCTCAAAAATGCTTTACTTCTGCTTTACCATAATCCTTTTAGTAGCCCTTTCGGATCTGGTTGACCCACTTAACTTGAATGGATGACGCCAAATGACAAAAATCCTTTTCTGCTTGCTCAACTGCCCAAGATGGTGCAGGCCATGGTTAAACATATTATTCTAAAGCCTGGATTCAAATCAAGGCTCTGCCATGGTGACCTCAGATATCTCAGCTGCAAAATGCTATTAATCATGGCACCTAACTTTATATGGTTGTTGGAAAAATTAAGTAAATGAACATATTTGTAAAAGCCCTTAGAACAGTGTTAGCAAAAAAAAAAGTACATGAGTTGTTGTTTTCTAATATTAATTAATCACTTTCCGGCCCTGAGGCAGTTAAGATACTCAGTAAACGTGTTGAAGGTGAAGCCAAACAATGTTGTGCAGATAGTAGGCACTCCGTTTTTACCTACAGACCATGAACAGTGGCAAAACAACCAAACTGTCATGACATTCAATCTTACATCAGGACACAGCAGAAGTAAGGTCCAAGTCCCCATCGCCACTCTCCTTGCAAATGAAACCAGTAAAAACAATTCTCTCCAAGGATAAGTAGTGCTGAGCTAGACTACTCAATACCGTAAGAATGAAGCAAAAGCATCTCTAAGGTCCTCCAACAAAGCCATGAGACTTAGCAGAGATGCAGTGTCCTTAATAAGAAAAAAATGTACATATGGCTACTTTCATTTCAGAATCGTGAAAGCATTTATAAAGGGTTTACAGGAACTTTAAGGGTCAAGTGGTGTCCATAATCTGTAAATCTACCTCATGCCCTTGCTTGTTCAATATTGAGAAATTATCATTACAATAAGCTTGAAACATATGCAAAGGTGACTAGCTACGAATTAGGCTATGAATTAGATGACGCACAGGAGGGGAAAAAAACAGAGAAATGGTTACTTACTTCATATTTACACTTCTCACCAGCTTTAGCCCTTTTCAGTCTTTCTAGAGCTTCCTGGCGCCCTTTCTTTGCTTTCTTTTCTCTCCGGGATCGAGAAGCTATGAAACTTCCTGAATCTGACACGGCTGGCGGGGGGGAAAAAAGGCAACATGAGATGTTACGTGAGATATTACAAAATTGTCAGTCATCTTCCCTCAAAAACAAAGGAGCAGAAGGCTTCGAGCCAATAGTAACGCAGTTTCAATATTATACAAATGAACACATTTTATAATGTAAGTAATTCACAAAGTTGATGGCTGAGTCTGCACCTTCGGTGGCTCTTCGGAAATCTCTGAGATACAGTTAAAACAACTGAAGCAACTGTTATTTTCTTCCTCCAAAGAGAAAAAAATTCCAGATTCAACTCTTGTCTCCTAGAGACACTAGAGAAGGGGGGTCAGCTGTTAGTCCACATCCTTTCCATCAGAAACGAGGGGCCTAGTAGAGTTACAAAAGAGTTGTATTCTATTCATCCACATTTGACACACTGTAAGGCGCACCTGTTCTTTGCAAAGTACTAGGTGCTCTGAGAGACACAATGATCAAAAAGACAAGATCCTCAATACTCAGAGAATTTAAAATCTAAAATGGGAGATAAGTAGCAACTAATTCTAAAACAATCTTTAAAGGTTCAGATAAACTACCTGGAATTTCAAAGGAGGGATAAATCAGGGGCTGGGAGAATTTAACAAAGATAATTCTGAAAAGATTCTTGAGTCCCTCACTGATTTCCGGGCCTCACTTAGTTGGTCATGACATGATATGATGATAATGACAAATTGCAAAGGTTAAAATGTTTTGTCAAAAATTACTGAAGCACCAAAGGGCTTCCATGTTCATTCACTCAGCTTTTGAATTATTCATGCTTTTGGTCGTCAGAAACTGACCACGTCACACACATACTGAAAAATTTTCATCCACGGAATCAAGACCTTCATATACCAGCTGATGAATAACCAAGTCAAGCGAGACAGTGCCGCCTGCCAGCCATGAGTTTAGGCTCAGCATGTTTGCCATCTATGCCTGTGGAATTGAGTATTTTATTCTATTTGGTGTAATTATTTTATGAAAAGGAGTGGGCACAGAAAAGGAAAAGTATTGATAAGACGCATCCTGTAAGCTCCAACCCAACTGCAAAACTCTTACGAACGTTAAGCGGTTTGACTAAGTGTTTGACTGAAACAGAAGACACCATCTAAAGAACATGTACCAAATGCTCACAAAAAACTACATACGGAAAACTGTCTCTCAAAAGTGAAGCATAATTAGATATCTTATTTCTTCCAGCTTCCTGGAAATGGAATCTCTATAACATCGCAGTCTATTGTTTGACTTTCACATTTGACTTTTAAATCCATTTTCAGAATGGCATTAAGTAAAAATTAAGGAATGCAGGTATTTAACGATGACAATTACAAAATCTTGGGTGTCACTCAAGTATTTCAAAAAATCATAAGCAGGTCTACATGAAACGGTTTCGGAGATTACTAAACACGGCCACTGTGAGTGAAAGGTAGGCCTCGGTGTTCCCTTCAAGACTCTCTTGACTCCTCTAAATTATCTTGACAAAATCTATAGTTACAAATAGACTTACTCCACAGGCAACAATGTGCCGCTCTACAGGGCTTGGGGTGCCATTACAAATATGAAAGGTTTACCTGCCCTCCAAGGGCTCACAGTCAGGTAAAGCAAAAGGACTTGAGGCTCCCACCATCATATAAACAGGGTGCCACATAAGAGGTAAGAACGTGGTACTGAGGAAACGTAGAAAAGAGAGCTGTGAATCTTGCCTGGGAAATCAGGGAAGGCTTCACAGGAAGGGTTTTCCAACAGAGACCCAGAAAGAGGAGTAGAATTTCACTATCAGAGTACAGGGTAAAAAGTGGTGCAAGCAGAGGAAAAGCCACGTGCCAAATTACAAAGAGGTGAAAATGTAAGGGTGTATTCAGAAACCAAAAGAAAATCAGTGTGGAAGACAAGACATGAGAGTACAGAGTGAAGGGGAGATTAGGGAGAAGCAGCACAGCCCAGCCCTGCCACTTACTGGACATAAGACCACCGGCTGACCTCTCTGAGCTGCAGTGGCCAGCTCTGACTGTTGTTTAAGCTGCCCAGCATCAGAACCTGTTTGTGAAACTTCCCTCATATTCGTCTTGATGGGACGCAGAGGCCATGTCCTACTACAGAAGCTGAAAAGGCAGATGCGCTTTCCCAGACAGCCCTGCAGCGAGGGCACGGGCATATAAACTAGGCGCTACCAATTAGGAACACCTGTTCAGACTTTAAATCAGAAGCTAGTGTCAAAAGGAAAGGGGATGGGCTAAGGAAAGAGACTAAGTAGTAACAGCTGCAGGATTAAGACGCTGGGGCAACAGTGTCAGCTCTGCTACCTAGAGCTGTAACATCAAACTGCAATATTAACAAGCAATAACAAGTACTTGCCCATCGCTGGCAACAACCTCCTCACTGGACCAGCTTTGTGACACCACTTTAATCACTATTCCTGGCTAAGCAGCCCCCAGGCTGACTCTGCAGTCCTCCTGGAGTTCCCGTAAATACCACAATATCCTGATAAGTTCCTTTTCTGTTTAAATTAGCTAGACGTCGCGAATGGAAAATAATTGGCAATAGCTTGCTGTGTTATTTCTTTTTAGTTTGTATTTTCTAATTTTTTTTTTTTTTAGTTTTTCAGTGGTCAGTTAAATTATAAAACTGTTTAAAAAATTAGCTAGAGTTGGTTACTGTAGCTCACCCCAAGGACTCAGACTAATGCAGAGCCTCGCAGTTCTCGTCTGTGAAATGGGGATAATCATGTCTGCTTCATAAAGTTGTAAGGATTAAATGAAGATACTTGGCTCTGTAGTCAGCAATATAGGAGAAGCTCATTTAATGTTTGCATATGTATAGATGCAGGGCAGTCACACGCACACGCACACACACACACCACACTCAGCAGTACCATGGTCTAGTGTCTAGGAAACAAAAAAAAGCAAAGCAGTTTTCTCAGGGAAGCCTCGATATAGTACTGCATATAATTAGATGTTTATAATCTCAGCTCCATGAAGACAAAAAGTGCGTCCAGCTGACCTACCACTGTAAAACCAGAGCCTGGCCAACTGCCTTTGCCTAGTAGGTACATAATATTTTCTGAATGAACAAATGAACGAACTACTGTACATGCTTTATTTAACCATGAAATTCTCCCTGATCCCTTTTCATACATAACAGGTACTTCTAGGCCTTTCACCTTTTCACTGCCATTTTCAAGGTACGCCACCTAATACTTAAGGAGGAAAAAAGGTCTAGATTTTCCTTTTTGGAATGTCTCCAATGCTTCACATAGTAAGTCAGCAAAAAAGAATAAGCATGGGGAAAAAATTCCAGTTTCAAAAGTTTAAATATTTGGTTCAAAATTACCATGTGAAGTATCACCATCCTCCCCAAAAGCAGACAGACACTAGCCTGCAACAATCTTTCAGGTATACGAATCTTTAGTCTGCTCTAAAGGAACAATTCGAGTCACAAGTCTCCAGCAAAAGTTAACACCATGCCTTAAGAGAGGTCTCAAGATTGCACATTATCCTCCAAAGAGTGATTTCTTGATGTTCACAGATGTACAGTTTTTAGTGTGAAAAAACAGCTTAGTGGTAAATCACTGATGTAGGGCTGCAAAGACTGTTCACATACATCCTACATCCCATTTGTAATCCATGCTAGTCAACTCTCCAAAGTGTCTTAAAAGATGAAAGGCTAGAAGAACAAATTGAAATCTCTGCTTCACAACTAGGTGAATGCAAAGGAAGCTGATTAGGTAGCAAGTTCTCATTAATGGTGATGCATTTAAGTGACAGGACATGTGACGCTACAGCTAAGAAAGTGAAGCATCTGATTTTAAGTTAGAACTTCACTTAAGTCACACTTTAGTTGAACACTGTTCTAACAATCAGAAATCAGACAAAGCCATTTGCATTTGTGCATCCTATTTTTTGGAAATAAAAGATTACCAGTGAAAAAGGAGTGATACAAGACATCCGAAGTGCTGCTGAACTGATACATTTTTTAAAGCTTCATCAGAAATGACTGATGAAGTGTGAAATAGTGTGAACACTATTTCAATGCAATACTTGAATAACTTTCCATAGAATTTGAAAGGAAAATTGTTAACGCATAAAGTAGAAACCCAGTATCTAAGAAGACAAAATGCATCCGTTACGTTCTGGTGACAGCTCGCAAAACAATTTTCCTGGGAGTTTCTTTAAAGGGGATGACATACGTCCCAGCCCTCAAGCGCATACTTTGAGTGGCAGTAGTGAAATGCCCTCGGTCAAAACTGTGTCCCGCCGGGCACAGTCTTGATAAAGGTGTGCCCAGCATGTGCGACATGACTCACCAAAGAAAAAAAGAAAGAAAAAAAGGCATGCTAGTGTGGAGATCCGCAATGACTGAGGTGAGGCAGCCTCCCAACCAAAAAGCCCCGCAGGTGGGGGTCACCGGGAGCAAACGGCCCTGCAGCGATGACCCGTCCAGTGCCCTAGAAATCCCCGCCCTGGTCAACCAAGATCCATGCCAAAGAGACCCGCGGGGCTACCCGGGCGCGAGCCTCCCCGAGGGAAAACAAGAGATCCAGCCCCTAGCCCGCACCACCCACAATTATGACACGGTCCCCGCACTCCCGACCCGGGACCCCGCGTGGCCCCAGCTTACAGTCGTCTCCGTGCACAGGCGCCATGGTCCCGGAGTCTCTCGATTCCGCGCCAACCAGCCCGAAACTGGAGCGCCGCAGATACGGGCGCCAGCCTGAAAGCCAATCAGCGGCTCCGGAGTCTGCGGACTTCCGCCCGGAAAGCCCCTGACGTTCAGCGCCGCGCCGTGCCCCACCCCAGGTCTTCCCGCGGGCGCGCGTTTGGGGACCTGAGATTGACCCTTGAGGGAAAAAAACTCGAGCCGAGCCGAGGCCGAGGAGAGCAGGAAAAAGAAGCGGTCGGGCGCTGGAAAGGAGCTGCCTGGAGACTCGCTGCGCAGGCGCACCCACACTGATGCAAAAAGATGTGGGTGCGTTGGAGCAAGGACTCTCTGGTTCTGAGAGATAATTTTCCTGGAAAAGAGACGCGGGCGGGCAGTGTGATGGGCGTGGTTGGACCGGTTTCCTAGGAGCCTGGGAAAGCGACTGCCTCCTGCTGGGCGCTCTGAGTCCGGCCTGATACTTTTTTTCTCAGAGTGTGAACACAGTTGCTGTGTGAAACATATGACCACCATCTTAGCCAAAATATGAAAAGTAGCATCTCCGATAGGGGCAAATCAATCATATGCCTCCTGATGTGATGCACTTGGAAAAAGGAACATCACCTATATAGTCTTCCTGCAAAAAAAAATGTTTTAGCTGACTAACCATAGATTCAGCTTAAAGAAGAAATAATTAGATGCACTCAAAATATAAGGCAATCTATAAGACATCTGGCCTGGACTCCTACAAAATGCCAATGTTATGAGAGACAAAAGGGGCATTATATCCTTGTGTGTGGTACAAAACATGCAAGGTATGTATCTCATTTATTGTTTAACAAGCAATAATAACAGAGACATCTGCACGTATATCTTAACAAGAGAACATAATTAAACCAAGAAGTTAGATGAGAATTAACCATCTTTGAGTACCATTTTAGGTAGAAGTAATTTTAGCCATCAAGGCCAATGTATCTGAATCCTTTTCTCAAACCCTCTAATGCATAATGTTTCTCACACCGTCCCCTAGAGAACAGTGTTAGATACATGCCCTCAAGTAATTCAACATGAATTATTGACCAATGGGCAAATCTTTTGTGATAACTGAGCCCTGGATCCTAACATAAGTATGCAGTGTCATTGTGAATAAAACCTGTCCCAAAGACAAATAGCTATACTAATGCTTCAGAACCTTCTAAAGCAGCAGCCTGCACTCACACTTGGGAATGGAAAACCAGAATTCATCTGGGAATTACTAAAGGTATTGGAGCAAAGTTAAGAAAGAATTATGAGTTAGAACACTAATCATACAGTCAGTCAACAGTGAATTTTAGCCGAGGATGGCAGCGTGAGGGTTTCTTAACTTACATATGGCCATAAAATTTGTAGAGTTTAAAGCAGGCATTCTATGAAGCTAAGAACAGTAGTTCTCAGCTTTGGCTGCAAATTAGAATCATAGGAGCAGTTTTTCAAAGTTCTAGTGCCCCCCTCAAGGCCTATTAAATCATAATTTCTTAGGATGGGACTCCAATGTGCAGCCAAAGTCGAGAGCAAGGGGTCTAGACAAGATATGGCTAAACCTGTTACAGTCATCTGCAGGATGGCTAACCTGGGCATAAATATCAGGTTGAACAATATGTGCTCACATATACCTGGATACACCTCTTTCCATGAGAAAGGAGGGCTCATCCTCCACCTGTTCTAAAGACTTTTGCTCTTCAATATCTTAAGGCATTTAGTATTGCAGCTTTCTATGAATTGAATGATATCTGGATTACCTAAAAGACACTTATGTAAGGCCAGCACTACTTCAAAAGATCATTCTGGAAACAAAAGGTGGGGGAGAGGCATGCGTCTTAGATCAGACATTACTAGCGAGGTAAGTCTGCTGAAAAGTTATATATGTGTTTATAAATCTGATGCTTTCCATAGTCATATATGTTATACTTAGATAAAAAAAAAAAAAAAAAGATTTTGTCTTGGTTGATCTTTACTTTCATTTCCCGTCATGGTTATAAATAATCAATGGTTAGCTATACTTGATGACTTACTATGTTATGTCTACACGTCTTTAATACAACGGGCATGTTTCTAAAAATTCCTGTCAATATTTACTTTTTTTTTAACATTTCATAGCCCACCCCTACATTTTTAACTGAAACTTTTAATTTTGAGATAGTTGTAAATTCACATGCAGTTATGAAAAGCAATACAGAAAAACTCCATGTATCCTTTACCCAGTGTCTTTCGATGGTAACATCTTGCAAAACTGTAGCACCCTATTAAAACCAAGATATTGACATTGATAGAGTCAAGATACAGGACACTTCCATCCCTAAGGAACCTTTATGCTGCCCTTACACAGCCATACCTGCTCCCCTCATGCTCGACTCCCCCATCCTTAACCACTGACAACCACTTATCTGTTCTCTGTTTCTATAATTTGTGTGTAGGTCTTTGCATGGCCAAATTTCATTTCTCTTAGGTTAATACTTAAGAGTAGAATTGCTGTGTCATCAGGTAAGTATGTGTTTAAATTTAAAATAAACTGCCAAACTGTTTTTCCAAAGTGGCTGTGCTATTTTACATTTCCATCAGCAAAGTATGAGAGATTTGGTTGTTCCGCACCCTCAGCAGTACCATCAGTTTTGTTTTTATTTTAATGCTCATCCCAGTGGTTATGTATTAGTATCTCATTGTGAGTTTTAACTTCCACTTCCCTGATGACTAATGATGTTGAGTATCTTTTATGTGATTATTGGCCATTTGCAACTGTTTTTATTTATTCTTTGTTTCTCTTTGTTCTTTGTTTCTTTTTTCACTACTCTAGTTGTTGTTTTTCAATTACTGTTTACACTCAATATTATTTTGTATTAGTTTCAGGTGCACAGCACAGTGGGTAGACAATCACATCCTTTACAAAGTGGTCCCCTGATATTTCCAGTACCCACCTGGCACCATACATAGTTATTACAATATTATTGACTATATTCTCTATGCTGTACTTACTGCTTCTCTGGTTTTAATGGAGTATTTTATATGATTACATGTTATCTCCTCTCTTGGCATATCATTTATATTTCTTCTTTTAAAAAAACTTTTCTAGTGATTGACCTAGGGTTTACAATATACATTTTGCCCATTTTAAAAAATTGAGTTATTTGTCCTATTATTAAATTATAAGGATTTTTATACATCCTCAATAAAAATTATTTATAAAACATGTGTTTTGCAAGTATTTTCTCCAAGTATTTCACTTACCTTTTCATTTTCTTAACCACATCTTTTGAAGACCAAAGTTACTATTTTTTTATGTAATTCAGCTTATCCATTTTTTCCTTTATGGTTCATGCTTTGTATCCTATTGAAGAAATCTTTGCCTAACCCAGGGTCACAAAAATTTTCTTCTGTGTTTTATTCTGGAAATCTTACAGCTTTTACATTCAGGTCCATGATCCATTTCATGTTAATTTTTGTATGTAGCGTAAGATAAGGACTGAAGTTCTTTTTTTCACTTATAGACATCCAGTTGTCCTGGCTTCACTTTTATTTTTAATTTTTAATTATGGCAAAATGCACACAATGTAAAACTTACCATCTTAATCATTTTAAGTAGTGTTAAGTACATTCACATTGTTATACAACTGATCTCCAGAACTTTTTCATGATCTCAAATTGAATCTCTAGGCCCATTAAACAATAACTGCCCCAGCCACTGGCAACCACTGTTCTACTTCCTGTCTTTATGAATTTGACTATTCCAGGTACCTCATATAAGTGGAATCACACAGTATTTGTGTGTGTGTGTGTGTGTGACTGGCTTATTTCACTTAGCCTAATGTCCTCAAGGTTCATCCATGTTGTAGCATGTGTCAGAATTTCCTTTTTAAGACTGAAAACTATTTTATTGCATGTATTTACCACATTTTGTTTATCCATTGATCTATCAAAGGATACAAAGATTGCTTACAGCTTTAGGCTATTTTGAAAAATGCTGCAATAAATGGCATGTTCTTTTTAAAAGGCATTTTTTTAAACCACTGAATTGGCATTTTTATCAAAAATCAATCTATCACATATATGTGGGTCTATTTCTGGATTTTCTATTTTGTTCCGTTTATATATATGTCTATGCTAATGGCATTACCATACTATCTTGAGTATAGTAGCTTTATAGTAAATTTTAAAATCAGGGAGTCTAAGTTTCCAACATTGTTTTTATTATTTTCAGAATTATTTTGGCTAATTTAAGTCTTTTGCATTTCCATGTAATATTTTTAGAATCAGGTAGTCAATATCTACCAAAAAGCTTGCTGGGATTTTGAGTGGGTTTGTATTGAAATCTACAGATTAATTTGAAGAAAATAGATCTTTTTAATAATTTTGAGTCTTCCAATCTATAAACACAGTATATTTTTCCCTTTTTGTATGTTTTCTTTAATTTTTCTCAACAGTCTTTTAAGTTTTCACTGGACGAAAGTTCCATGTGTTATATTAAATTTATCCTTAAGTATGTCCTGTTTTCGTGCTGCTTTGAATTGGTGTTGTTTTCTCATTTTATTTTCCAGTTGTTTGTTGCCATCTAAGAGTTTAATGCCAGGCCAAAACAGATGACCATCTCTCTCTTCACTCAACTGGGGCAGGTGGCACAACCGTGGGAACATAATTTTCTTGTTTTGGCATTTCTGCTGAATTGTCACTTATGCAGGGAGGAGTTTGGAGCACTACTAATGAGCCACCCAACATTTTGTTTTCCTTTGGAGCCTGGCATGGAGCAAAGCAAAGCCATTTCTAAATTGGCATCTTGCTTTCAATTCCAAAACCCTGGCACAAAGTTTCCTAACTCCCTAGATTTATTTCAAGACATTAGAGTTCATTTTCTTAAGTCGAAAGTTTGGAAACATTATTTGTTGCTCTTTTTCTCCATAGAGCTTCACAGGATGTCCATGTTTCTTTTATAGTCACCAGTGTATTCAGGTGCATTACCCACAGTCAGGAATATTTGGAGGTAGAGAAGTTCTTAGAAATCCCGTAACTTGTGGACCCTCCCATAAAGTAACTTCTTCGAGATGCACAGTTGAAGGTAAAGACTTCCTTTTGCCTTAGTTGGTGAGAGAATGGAAGAGAGGAAAGGGAGAAGATTTCACAACAAACCAGGTTCTCTGGTCAAGCACAGAAATTTTGCATCGTGAAAGGGCTTCTGGCAAACAGCAAAAAAGCCCGTGGGAAAGATGTAGTGAAAGTTACAACATGTATCATAAGCCCCGGCTGGGTAGCTCAGTTGGTTAGAGCGTTATGCTGCTACGCCAAGGTTACAGATTCAGTTCTCAGTCAGGGCACATATAAGAAGCAACCAATGAATGCGTAAGTATGTGGAACAAAAAACTGATGTTTTGCGTGCTCTCTCTCCCTCTCTCTCTCTAAATATCTGTAAATAAATAACATTTGTAAAACACTATATATACATACACACACACACATATATATATATAATTTTCAGTTTTTCTCCAAGTCAGTTATACATCTGGCGATATGTCAGTTTTTCTGTTAGGGAAAAAAAACATCGGCAAAAACCTAGCAATCCATTAAAATAATTGTTATGGGATGAGGGGAAGAAAACAATTTCTGAGTCACTTGGCTTATCACCCTGACATCTTAGAGAAGTTTTGTTAATGGCCCAATGGATGAATAAATGTATGTCTTTGCTTGGAGCTTGGTTCGTTCAGCATGTTTCTGCAAATTAAAACTCCTGTGTGTCTAAAAAGAAAGCTAATAAATTCCAATGGTCCTTGTTCCCTACAGTTTCTTAATACATCTATTTTTCTTTGACACCAGCTATTCTCCAAATCCAAAGTCCATCCTCAGCATTACCTATCTGCCCCTAGTCCTTTCAGGAGTACCTCTTGCTGTCAAATCAGATTGCTTTTTTTCTGCTATTCTCCTATCCACTCAAAGCCAAATTAAGAAGAAAATCATTAAGAAGACTGCTAGCATGCAGTTTTGACACCAAATTTTTTAATTAACAATATTTATTGAGCACTTAATATGTGCCAGGTAGGCCCTCTTCTAGGCACTAGGGGTATCAGCAGTGAAGCCAAGTGCCTCCCCTTTCATTCTCCTGAGAAATATAGATAATAAACCAATAAACACAACATGCCCCTGGGAGATAGGTATTAAGTAAGACAAAGCACAGGCAGGGGGAATAGAGGATAAGTTGGAGGTGGTAAAAATAAATCGTTAAAGACAGGGAACTAGTCAATTTAATAGCACCTCTTATAATGATCTGTAACTCCATGAAGGCTGGCACTGCTATAATTGCCTTTATCTTTTCACCTGGTTGAGGGCTTGACACAAAGTGGATGCTCAATAAGTCCACTGGCCACAGTAATATGCAAAAGACCTAAACTCTACACTTGAATTTGAACATGACCCTGAGGAAGAGGCCACGTAGGCCCTGGAAGCAGGCTGAGGACATTTGGGCAGCAAATTCCAAAGTATTCTAGAAGGGGGAGGTGAGGAACTCCAGGAGTGCACATGGGGGTCCCCATGGCCACATGGACTCCTCAGAGGAGAAGAGCCAAAACAGGGCCCTCTTAAACATGGCAGCCAAGGCAATGATTCAGGGTATACACTGACCACTAGTGAGGTACTAGAAAGGTCAACAGAATACTGCTGAAGAATTCGTGCCAAAGGAGGGTGGTTTTACCAACCCTGGAGCTGAGGCCTAGTTGACCATCCACGCCTCCACGTAGAACACCTCCTGGACCATGAGGATCCTCATCCCGCAAATTCCTTTGACTGGGCTGACATAGTTTGCTTCCCCAGCCACCCTTTTTTCTCTTGAGGGTCAGGGGCTGCAAGGGCTCGCCACAGACTTGGAGAATAAGAGCTAAAATCCACCCCTCCCTCTGCTCACGGAGTGGGGATGCTTCAGCCCAGAGGAGTACCTTTTTCAAATGCACGCACGGTACCATAAAGGGCAGCTGAGATCTGTTGTAGATCTATTTCCAACTCTGTGGGCCTGCGTGACTAGGCTCCACCCACTGATACACCTCAGAGCTCCGGAGCGCCCCCTTGTGGTAGACCGCAGGGATTTGTTCAGAGAGATCCCCTGAGATCCTTTTCATTCATGAGACGCTAAAGGAGAGAAGACCCCAGAAAACCACCACTAAGTGTTCAGATATAGACATCTTCATAATTCAAGGGCAAACTACTTAATTTATTGACCTGACTAGGTCTGTGATAAGAATACAGTATGTAATTGTATTGGTAGCCCTGTATCAGTTCTATGTACTTGATAGTCAGAATTAATCAAAACCTATTCTCTCAACTTTCCCGTGGTCATGACAAATAATCGCCCACTCTAAGCAGGAATTAACTGAGAAAATAGATTTGCAGTGATTCTTCTTTTGAATGTGAGACAGAAGCTTGGAAACATAATCAAATGCACTGTTATTCTAAGAAATGACAACAAGAGGCAATTTCAAAACAAGTCTCTTGTGAACCCTTGGGCCTTGATGACACAAGAGTGATTTTTCCATTACTGAGAAGAGCAAACCAGTGCAAATAGAGGTGGATGATGCCTTCCTGACAGCTGAACCAGGCTCCAGTTTAGTTTCAGAGAAACCTGCCATTCGAGTTGATCTGTGCTGCGTCAAGTTGGGGCATCATTTCAATGGATCCAGTGAATCGCCCTGGAAGCAATAAAGTATCCAGGACTTGGGTTTTTTTCCTCTTTTAGTTTACTTTCTAGAACCCACTCCTATGGTGTGACTTACCTTTGATGGCCCATCCCAGTCTCTTTGGAGGGATGAGCCATAGGGGATAAGAATGAGGATGAGGGAAGTTGCAGGTTCAATTCCCCAGTCAGAACACATACAAGAATCAACTAATGAATTCATAAATGGTGGAACAACAAATTGATGTTTCTCTCTCTCTCTCCCTCTCTCTCTCAAATCAATAAATTAAAAAAATGTTTTAAAGAATGCGGATAAAAAAAGAATGAGGATGAGTGGAAAGCATAGGAATGAAGACAGAAAAGGTACTGTAAAAATGCTTGGATCTGAAAAGAAGTATTGCAGGGTGAGGGCTATAAGGAACTGTGGGGAGAGGTCTGATACAAATATAGCATCTATTTTCTTGGGTTTCTCTGTCACTTCTAAACACAAGTTGCGTGGGTCTTTCTCTCTATTGCCCTCCAAACGCCCCCCATGCTGAGGATTCTCTCCTAAAAGTCCTCGTGTCATTTGGAAAAACAAGTGTATCAGTCCTAGTTCAGTCAGGGAAGCAGAACCACTTTGAACTATGGAAGGAGGTCTTTATTATAGGAAATAGACCTGGCCCATTGTGAGAGGTACTGGAAAAGTGGAGATCTAGAGGGAAGTTGGAGGACAGGAGAAGCCGCCCATGTGGCAGTCAGGAGCCTAGCTGCCAATGTGCAGGGGGTGGCACAAATAACACCCCTTTTTTATGACAAAATCTTTTATTAAAAAATCATAAGCATGTCATTCTGTGACATAACAACATGGGCCACACTCAAGCACACCATATGACATTTTAGGTGAAATGTTCTAATTAAAACTATCGATGATGACACCTATATCATTACCCTACCAACCACGCGCAAGCAGACATTACTTCTGCTGGACCCTGCAGAGCCTATGGGAAGCGGCTCCTACCTCTGCGGGGCTGCCCAAATGTCGGATGCCGGGCCTCAGGCTGTTGTTGGTCAACAGAGTCAGCAGCTAGGAGGAAGATCTGGACACAGGGTGAGGGAAAGTGAGGACCAGCTGGGACCCTCTGGGGAAAGTAGTGACTGCTGATTTACTCTTGCCTTCCAAATCTGGTGGAAATTCCGCTTTTGGCCAACTCTACCCCAGAGTCCTAAAGGAAGAAGATCCTTGAAAATATGGTTCCGGCTCACCAAGTTGGCATACTATACACACTGCCACGCTAGGGAACGAGCAACAAATTCACTAAAAGAGCTACCCCAGAAACTGGCACAGCGCCCATACGGAGAGAGTGCAGGATGGATGGATGGACAGGAAGGTCGAAGGGATCCTTCCACCGATCAGAGAGCAAGCTTTACCATCCTGGAGATTGGAATATGTGAGAAAGCAATGGAGAGTCTTCCCGCTAGCGTGGGTCGTAGGAAATCTTTACATGGCTAAGGTGAATTTAGATGGACAGCAGTCTTCATTCTGAACTGAAGTATGGTATTCATGTTAAGAGTTAGCAGCCAAAGTTCCCATAGCACTTTGCTGCAGCCAGATTTTAAAAAAATCTTTTTCTCGGAAAGGACCAAGCACATTCATATTTCAAGAGTTCTTTTTACCACACAGTGTTATCTAAGGAAAAGTGACCTTAACACAAATTGTGAAGATTCTGCATGGTTAAAATATACAAATTCCGTATTAGTGGTGCTTAGAATAGCTCCTTGAAAGAGAAAATGTTTATTAGAATCTAAGTGTGTGTGAGAGATTTCTTTATCTTTATTCTCCTATTTAACTAAAGTGCTGAGTTGTATATTAATACTTCAAGGTCTTAAACACTTTTTATCTTGGAAAAAAAAAAAGAGAGAAAATGTTTGTCATTCCAGGAGCATAATCAGTTGAGCCAGCACACAAGGACATAGTTAATTCACCAACAGAATTTGTTGCCATAGCTCCAGTGAGGGACAGGGTACATTAAACAATGGCCTTTTTCATGAGTCCAGCTTTCACCACAACCTGCCTGTCCCCACACAACAGGCCATCCTAGCGCCAGTCCAGAGCACGGCGATTGTCAAAGAACAACAGCCCAAAGGGGACAAGAGGAAGCCTGTGGTAAACAAAGCAAGAAGCTCCAGCAACTTGGGTCTCTGCTTATTCAACCACTGGGACACGACTAGCTCCTCTGAGCTTATCTTTGAGCTTAACTGTTGGTCAAGTGCTCCGTTAAGTTCAGAGAAAGAAAAATTTCACCCTGTGACTCCAAAGAACTCCAAAAAGAGGACACTGGAAAAGAGGGAAAGCAGGCCAGGAAAAGATATGGTGGGCCAGGAATGCGCCATGGAAGAGAACATCATGGAAAACTGCACTCCCAAATTCTTGCGCAAGGTACCGTATATGCTTTCTTATTGATTTTTGCCTCTGAATATCAAAGTAAAGTCCTATGTATATGCAAGTCCGATGGATCTGCACTAATTAACAGTCATTCTCAAAATGCAAAATGGAAAAATTACCTTCTCCATCTGAAGATGATACAAAAGAAAAATTACGGCTAATATTTCTTTATCCCCCTTACTGAGTATGCGAGTTCCCCAATAGAGCTAGATGTCAGGAACAAATTCTCTATCTAAAAAAACAAAAACAGAAAGTCAAATCAGGATGAGGCAATGTAGGTAGTTTAAGGGAAAGAACGATGCCATGGGAGCCTGGGGGGGATGGAGAATGTTTAGCAGAATGTTCATTCTCCTACACAATTAGACATTCTCGTAATAGAAAGGTCACAAAACCCTGATTACGACTCCCACTTCTGAATTCTTTACAATGCAGCTAGCACAAAAGTGAGACCACCTTGTGTGGTCTTTTATTTATTTGTGGGGGGGGGGTTGCAGAGGGGAATGTGCATTTTAATGGAGCCTTGTTAAACCAAATGAGCTCTGGATGAAAAAGTTGAGGCAGTGGAGAAAATAGTAGGAAGGGTTCTAAGTGATGTAAAGAAGAGATCAGGACCAGAGGAAGCTTCCTAGCAAGGATGCAATTTCTGTTTCATGGCGAAGCTGATTTCATACCACTTCCCCGAGAACGGTTTCTCAGGCTTCAGGACACAGGTCCTGCTCTTTTCTGTCCCAGCACTCCTTCAGAACCTTCCCACACCCCCTTGGAATGGCTGTAGAAGGCCGGTTAAAGCACCATATGCCTCGGAAAAGTAGTCTGGGTCCATATCCACAGGCACTTGAGCTATGATTGGTGGACCATTTACCCCAATCAGTCCCTTTCCCATTCGCCTCCATGTTATCTCAGATTGGAGAAATTTGTATGTTGAAGACTAATGAGTTTTGTCAGCTCATTTTGTTGAGTTAATGGGGGAATCAGGAGGCATTTTAGTCGTTCATTCATTCATTCATATATTTATGCCTCATTCTAAAAATAGATTTTAAGTGGTACGAAAACAATTAAATTCAGTTTTTGACTGGTGCAGATGTATAAAATTGAAATGATCTTTCTAAGTCCAGTCACGTAGAATTAAATCTGTGCAAATATTACCCTGTACTCATATGCCTTTTGCGAACTGAAAAATAGGCAATGGCTTCTAATCTCTCAGATCTCTCAATACTATCACTCGTCAATTATTATCATAATAATGGCTGACATTTTTAGTCCTTAGTAGGTGGCATGCCCCGAGCTAAGTACGTTACACATCTGATTTCATGTGATTACGTTCAACAAAAGTGCTCAAGCTCCTAACCCCTAGCCTATTCTGCTAATTCGTGCCTCAGTTTCTCCCAGTTTAATGGAATGGGTTTATTCAATCCCCTTGGGCAATCGAGATGAATTACATTATTAAATGTAACAATAATAAAGAAGTGATTGCATTTACATTTCAATCGTGATTTTCAGTTCTCAATATACTTTTCTCACATACGGTGACCACGGCTTCTATAAATTGAACTTTCCAGTTGCCAGCCCTTGTGCGCATTATTCATTGATGACCCCAAGCTAACACATGACCATTTCTGGCTATTGCTAATGTTTACCAGCTCATAGTTACAAGCATTGTCATTAAACATTGTATCTGAACGCTAAGGATAATTATGAACTTAATCATATTTCTTATCTCTTGAGGAATGCAAACTCCCTTTAAATGAGAGAGTTGGTTATTCACTTTCCGCATATTTAATTTTGGCACTTGATTGGCACTTATTGGAGATTGCGTGAACATATCTTAATTCCTCTTGCCCCAATTTCTGTGAGGAAGATATTATTTATAGTCTCATTTTCAAGTAAGAAAATTAAAGTTCACAGGGGTTAAGTAAACTGTCAACGGCAGTAAGGGTAGAGCTCAAATTTAGGCAAGGTAGCCACTAACCACTTATGGCTATTTAAATTTTAATTAATTAAAATTAAATTTAAAATTTAGTTCCTCAGTTGCACTAGCCATATCTCAAATGCTCAGTGGCCACATGGCTACCTTATTTGGACAGTTAGACAGTGCAGATTTAGAATATTCCATCATTGCAGAAACTTCATCGGATAACACTGATTTAAGCTGTAATGTCTCTTTTAGGTATGTTGACATGTGTTCTCAAAATATATTGCAGTTCTGTTACAAGTAATATGGACTTAAAATTTTACAGTAAAATCTCATTCATTTGAAGTATCCTCATTTGCATAGCACCAAGTTAACTTTGATCTGCAAATTAATAATATAGATAAGAGTCAAGGAGACGTTAAACGCACTTCAGAGACCCAAGATTTTTAAGCACCATCAAATAATTTCAGAAGCACTCACTTAGATGCAAGCAATTGATATGATAATTACACATCATTTTTATTTATTCATTAAAACAGGGATCCCCTACGGTGCCCTGGTAGAAAATAATGTGGTTAGCCTAGCTCTTTCTAGCAATGCTTCTGCTATTTTAAAGTGTATGTAAAATTATTTTATACTACTGATTTACCTTCCTCTGTTCCTTTGGATCATAAACTAAATTGGTAGCATAAGATACTTTCACACTGAAATTTTTACTAGTTCAAGGTCTAATTCCAAAGTTCTTGCTTCTTCCAGTATCTCCCAGGAAGGAGTGTTTCTGTGAGCACCCCAGAGAGCTTGGCTCATAGTAGGGGTCTGATAGTTAACTGTTGATTGAATGGCAGAGATAGTTCTTTCAAGATGCCACTTATTGGAGTGAACTCCAGTTTTCTATAGCAAATTCATGGGTCAGAATGAAAACTGTCCCCCATTTCTCCTTTTCCCTTTACCAGTTTTTGCTGCAAAATGGTAAGATAAGGGCTTTCATGCCCCTTCAATATCAGGCAACCACTAATCTACTTTCTATTATATGGATTTGCCTATCCTGGGTATTTCATATAAATGGAATCATATAATATGTGGTCTTTTAGGTCTGGCTTCTTTCACTTAGCATGTTTCCAAAGTTCATTCACATTATAGCATGTATCACTACTTCATTCCTTTTTATGGCCAAATAATATTCCATTGTATGGATATACCAAATTTGTTTCTCCATTCTTCAGCCCATAGACATTTGGGTCATTTTCACTTTTTGGTTGCTGTGAATAATGCTGCTATAACATTTGTGTACAAAGTTATCTTTTTGGACATATATTTTCAAGTCTCTCAGGCATATACCTCGGAGTGGAGTTGCTAGGTCAAATAGTAACTCCATTTTCAACTTTTTGAGAAACTGCCAAGCTGTTTTCCAAAGAGGCTACGCCATTTTACATTCTCACTAGCAACGTGTGGTGATTCCAAATTCTCTATATCCTCACTAACACTTGTTATTTTCCACTTTTAGAGATTATAGCTATTCTAGCGGGTATGAAGTTGTATTTCCTTGTGGTTTTAATTCACATTTCTCTAATGGATAATGATGTTGAGAACTTTTCATGTGTTTACTGGCCGTTTGTATGTTGTCTTTGGAGAAATGTCTATTCAAATCCTTTGCTTCTTTTAAGTTGTGTTATTTGTCTCAAAGACCCATCTTTGCCCAAAAGCATGTTTTCTCAACCTTGGCTTTATTTACATCTGGGGCTAGATAATTCTTTGCTGTGAGGTACTTTCATGTGCATTATAGGATATTTAGCAGGATCCCTGGTCTCTATCTACCAGATGCCAGTAGCAACCCCCTCCCAATTTGCGACTATCAAAACTGTGTCCAGACACTAAAAAATCACCTTTGGGAGGAGGGCACAAAATCTCCCCTTGTCAAGAAGCACTGCTCTGGGTTTTAGCAGGATGAGCTCAATCGGCACCGGGTATAAGCTGTCAGTCTCTACATTCTCTCCTGAGGGAAGAGTTTTTCAAGTTGAATATGCTATGAAGGTTGTGGAAAATAGTAATACAACTGTTGGAATCACATGTAAAGATGGCATCATCTTTGGTGTAGAAAAATTAGTCCTTTCTAAACTTTATGAAGCCGGTTCCTACAAATGACTTTTTCCTGTTGATCGGCATGTTGGAATGGCAGTAGCAGGTTTGCTGGCAGATTCTCGTTCTTTAGCAGGCATTGCAAGAGGAGAAGCTTCCAACTTTAGATCTAACTTTGGCTATAACATCCCACTGAAACATCTTGCAGACCGAGTGGCCATATATGTACATGCATGTACACCCTACAGTGCTGGTAGACCTTTCAGCTGTGACTTCATGTTAGGGTCTTACGGTGTGAATGCCGGTGCACAGCTCTACATGATTGACCCATTGGATGTCTCAGATGGTTATTAGGGCTATGCTATTGGCAAAGCCAGGCAATCTGCAAAGACAGAAATAGAAAAGCTTCAAGTGCAAAAAAAAAATGACCTGCTGTGGTGTTGTTAAAGAAGTTCCAAAAATAATTTACGTAGTACACGATGAAGTGAAGGATAAAGCTTTTGAACTGGAGCTCAGCTGGGTTGGTGAAATAACTAAAGAAAGACATGGAATTGTTCCAAAAGGTATATGGGGAAGAGGCAGAGAAATACGCTAAGGGATCTTTGAAGGAAGAACATGAATCAGATGATGATAATATGTAACAGTTACTTCAGTGTTTATTTTAAATTTTTAATACAGTCCCCATGTAACTATTTAGTGCCTCGGATTACTATATACCCACTGACCAATTTTCATTAAATTTTTATCTTACAGTCATTGAAGTTTGCTTAATATCTGTTTGACAAAATTGGTGGGATCAATTGAACACATATTTACCTAGCATTAAAATGTAGATTTATTCCTATTTAAAAATTCCTCCATTAAAATACTGCAAATAGAGGCTTTGGAATTAGACTAATTCAAAGCTCCATTCCATCACTCAGCTGGGATCTAAAGATCATATCCTGCTGGGATGTTGTGAAAAAAGTACCTACCAATGTAGTAAGTAGGCAATTAATTGATGCCATTGCCCAGTTTTGTATTTAGTGAAATGATTGCTGGTCATCAGACACTGTTTAACCTCTACATGTACACATACAAGAAAGATGTTTCAGGGGAGTCAAGAATGTATTTTTTTTTCTTTTATTGTGGCGAGGGGTGGATTTAAGTATTCACAAAATTGCTATTGTGTCACTTTATAGATTGAGAAGAAATTTCTCAATCTATAAAGTTCAAATATAAATACCCACATTTTATGCTGAAGAAGAGAACCAACCACTGCTCTAAAATATCCTCCTGTGTAGCTAAGAAATACTTACATGGAAACATAACCCAGTTTTATGGAGTGTTGGAGGCAGAAGCTGATCTGAGTGGGTTGAGGATGATGTAAGAAAGTGGAGAGATCCTGGAGGTGTCAACTAATCTTCCCAGTATTTATTTTATGAGAGATAAATATCAAGGTTACAAATGAGACTTAGGTAACAATATGAGATAAACGCTAATTCAATAGAATAACACAAAAGGAGTCGTAAGACTGTATGTGAAAGTATCAAAAGTGTGATATAGTGTATCTGGAACTAGAAGATTTCTGAGAAGGGGAATTTACTGTGAGCTGGTCTCTGGGGTGGGGTGTCCTTGACCTTCCTCGGCATGAAGCACAAATGACTGTTAAGCGGTCTTGCCTGGCTGGTAGGCAGCTAGCTCTCAGCTTCCGTTCTCAGGTTAGTCTCGTCTCTTGGTGTGGGTGTGTATACATCTGTCTCAGAGATTATTGAGTTGCAAGGAACAGTATCCTCTAAGTTAGCTGCTTCACTAGGGCGGAATGCGAAGGACTGACTATTCGAATCCAGAGAAAGCTGAAAAGCAGGCCTCTGCAAGAACAGCACCCAGAGCAGCCTGAGAAGCCCACGGAAGGAGACATTTCTGGACATACTTACTCCAGTGCTCTGCTCACAGCTCGGCTGCCAACCCACGTGGGCGCCATCTCTTAGTTGTAACTCCTGAAGGAGGTGAACCTGAGAAACCACTGAATGGGCCCTGGCGTGGCCCTCTTAATCAGGTGTCCTGACCCAAATCCCTGGCTGTGGGTGGCACAGTTTTCATAGAAGGACTGGGAAGGGGGAGGGAGAAATAAAGAAATAGGAACACATCATAGGTCCTCAAGCCGTTCCATCACCCCTACAGATTTCCCCCCACTTTTTATCTTCTCACCCATTTTGATTTCACTGCTCCCCAAAACACACATCACATCTCATAGAAATAGTCTTACTATTGTTTGCCAGTTGAATACACACCACCATTTACTTCACTTTTTTTCTTCAGTGCCTATGATACTGTGGTCTTGACCTCAAGTATCCTGCCTTTAGAAAGGGGGTGGGGTAGGTAAATTACCCATATGGTTTTCTATTTAATATTGATGAAATAATTAATAATGGTAGGTTAGTGTCATCTAAACTGAAATGGGCCATTGTAACAGCAGAAATGTATCTGTTTGGGGAGTAGTGTCTGAATTCCCTTCATCTTAATCCTCCCCTGTTGGCATAACAGGAATAAAGATGACTGAGATGTTGCGAGATGGTACATCCTTCCCATTAGTTAATAAAGTGATGCTCCCAGCCTTCACCGTGTATTATAGTTAAGAAGCTAATCACTGCATGCTTTGAGTTTGCTATTTGAAGCTCGAAGGCAGTGAAATCAGAACACTACTCAGATTTTTTTTTCTAATAAAGAAATTAAAAACAAAATAGGGCCACAGAGCTAGAGTAATCACACTTTGAATGATTTCTCCTGAGCATTCCTTTAATAACCTGTATGTGTTGGGTAAGAACAGAGAAAGGCAAGGTTAATTATTTAGGAAAAGATTCATCGTGGAGTTTTGGTTACATTACCCAGGGTTTCTCAACCTTGGTACTACTGATAGTTGGGTCCAGATAGTTCTTTGTGGCGGGGAGCAACCCTGGGCACACAGTAGGATGGTTAGCAGCATCCCTGGACTCTAACCAGGAGATGCCAGTAGCACCCCACACCCAAGTCATGACAAACGAAAATGTTTCCAGACATTATTAAATGTCCCCTGTGGAGCAAAATCACGCCCGATTGAGAACTACTGAGTCAACCACACACATTCCTTCTTACTCCTTATCCCTCTGAGTCTCTCCAGGGTCTGCCATCTTAAACCCTCAGAACCAAACATTTCATACCAAGACCATCTACATTTGCCAGGGAATTATTTGAAAGAAATTGACTAGGTCAAAGTTACTTGTCCAGATAACAAGAAGGGCTCTCTCCGTTTCTGTATTGAAAACTAGCAAACGAAAAGAACAAAGGAAGGAGGTCTAATAAAGGTATTTACTTAAGGCACTCAGCTAAACTGGTTACTTAATTTAAATCCTACGAAACTCTCAGGGGCTTTATTAGCCTTATTTTGTTGGTGAGGAAACTGAGGCTTAAAGAGTCTAAGTCATTTGCTCAAAAAGGCACAGTCATGCCCTGGGCAAATAGCTCAGTTGGTTAAAGCGTCGTCCCAATACACCAAGGCGTGGGTTCAATCCCCAGTCAGAGTACATACAAGAATCAACCAATGAATGTATAAATAAGTGGAACAACAAATTGATGTCTCTCCCTCTCATCAATAAATAAAAAACGGAGACAGTCATAATTTGGCAGTGGAGCTAGAAAGAAGTCTGACTGCAAAGTTTGGGCATTGTGCATATTGCCTCAGTATATGCACCTAAAGTGCTAGATATTTAATAAAGCAAGGTGATCATTTTTTTTGCATGGATATCCACATTTAATGGTTACTAACGTGATCACCAATTTTTATGTTTTTTAAAAACAAAACTTTTATTATGGAAAATTGCAACCGTATGCAAAATTAGACAAAACAGTGTCTTCCTGTTTGTGCTGTTCATGGGCGCCTCCCCTAGCTTCAACAATGATCAACTCATAATCAACATCCTCACATCTAGAGCTTCTCAACCTCGGCATTATTGCCATTTGCGTCTGGATAATTGTTATGTGTGTCCAGTATACACACAAGAAAAGACAAGACCAAAGGCAAGGTCAGACTAATTTGCCTGGTAAAAGTACATTGAATCACTTTGGATTTGGACAGTTTACCGCTTGTGTGGACAGTGAAAGGAAGGTAGCCAATGGCACCAGCTCTCTGTAGTCCTTGTCCCATACACCAGGAAGGACAGCACGGAAATAAAGGAGGCTAGATGACCTCAGCTCCAGTTGCTGAGGAGCCCATTGTAGGTGGAAACTAGCTGGTTCTCTATTCTTCAGCTCTACGTGGGGAAGGGGGTGGGGGCAAGGCAGGAAGCCCCGTACTTCCACGGGCCCGAGGAGGCGATCAGAGATGGCCTCCCCTCTGGCAACTATGGGCTTGTTCTCTGTGTCTATGAGCCTATTTCTCTTTTGTCTTGTTTGTTCATTTGTTTTCTTTTGTTGTTTTTTTTTAGATTCCACATATAAGTGAAATCACACAGTATTTGTATATCAGCTATACTTAAGAAAAGAAAAAAATTAACAACAAAAAAAAGCCTTACAATAACTGGCACATAGTCGATTCATCAGGAATAGTAGCTATTGTTAGTGTTATTATTGTTACTACTACTGCTCCTTTTCCTCCCAGACTCTTAACTCCATTTAAGTAGAAGAATCATATGTTTTGTTCTGGCCTGTAACAGGAGCTCAATAATATTTAATTAACTAATCGATTGATTACGCTTTGATGCAAACAACCTTTCCCTCCCACCTGTTTCCCCAATATGTCCCCTTCACCACACTAAACATTTTCATTTCCTCCGGATATATTTGAGTACACGGGACAAAGCCTCTCACCATCATCCTAGGTGCCCCGAGGCCCAGTAAAGTCAGAGCAAAAATGTCCTCATAATGAAGACTTTCCACTTGCTTTCTTTTTTATTTGAAAAACACTGTCGAGGGTGGAAAATCTAAGTACTGAAAAAAAACTAGAAAAAAATACACAAAATGTTGACAGTGAAGGTCATCGCTGATTATAAGGACTTTCTGTTCTTTTTACAATTTTGTATTCTCCTAATCTTTTAAAGTAATAAAGCAACGATAAATTTCTAAAAACTTCCTGGTAACATTCTCTCAGGAGAGATAGGGCGGTGAGCACATGATGGCCTTGCAGCAGCTCCTAGCAGGCCTCCCACTTCTACTCCAGGAAGGTCACAAGTGTTCTGCCAACACTCGGGTGAGCTGTAGTGCAAGTCTTTGCTGGTGTGATCTATGTGGACATGTTCAAGGTCATCAGTGTGCCAGGGCCCAGTCATTCCCTCATAGTGGAGGGATGTTCCTGTGCATTTTAGGGTGTTTAGCAGCATCCATGGCCTCCACCCATTAGAAGCCTAGAGCACCATCCCCCAAGATGTGACAACCAAAAATGTTTCCAGGCATGCTAAATGTACTTTGGGGGGGTAAAATTACATCTTGTTGAGATGAGAATCAATCATCTAGAGCCCTGTCCATTTCCCACACTGACACAATATATTTCATCTGCAAATACTTCAGTGTATATTTCTAAAATAAAGTTTTTAAAAACGAACATATCATTATCATACCTACAATAAATTAATAATTATTTTATATCATCCAGAAATTGTTCAAAGTTCCATGTCTTTAAGATCTTCTTTAATCCATAGGTTTCTTGTAATTTTTTGGTTGCAGAAACTAGGTTTGTTCCGCAGAGCTTCTCACAGTCTGAATTTCATTAATTGCATCCCTGTGATGTTAACATATTCTTTTATCCCTGCTGTATTTTCTGTAAATTGGCCTGGGATTAAGAGGTGTGATCACAGCCAGGTTCTACTGATATTTACTTGGCAAACTACTTCATAGATGGTGCAGGTACTTCTATCAGCTGTATATAACATTTGGGTTTGTCTGCCTTTTTGTCATGTTAGCAATTGTTGGTGCTCAATGCCTAGATCCAAACATTCCTTAGGGGTTATAAAATAGGGATAGTCTAATTCATTACCTTCTTTATTACCTTCACTGTCACCATCGGTGTTTAGCTAATTATCAATGGGAAAGGGGAGGAAAGGGACTTAGACATTGAGCTTAATAAGATGGGGAGCATAGGCCTGCTTGCTTAGCCAGGAAGCTATAGCTTCATACCCCAGGGAATTATGGCAATGTTCTGCCAAGGGGATTAGCACCCCTCCCTTCCCCATTCTGGTACCAGATTGTTGGGGGGCATGGGAGGAGGTGCTTGACCAAAGAGGCCTGTCAGTCTAACTAGGGGGTGTAAACCTATCAAAAGCCCTTGAAAACTTGGCAAGTTCACTGACCAACTTGAAAAAGCATCTGATCTGTCCCAATTCCAAGCTAATAGAATCCCACAGGAACAAAGGAGCCCCCTCTCTCTCTCCTTCTCACACACCTGGTAACACATTCACCCCATGTACTCACATGTCCTCTCTCCATAGCCATGTGGCCTTAGCAGCCACGTGGCCAATGGCTATGCAGACTGCGCATGGATGCTCCAGGCAGGAGCCTGAGTACCTCAGCACAGCAACAGACTGCAGCTGGGAACACAATCTAAACTAGCTGGACACTAGGCTGGACTGTCCTTTAACAATGGGGCAGAAACTCTGGGCACTGGCCTTTTTACTGGCACTACTGAAGACAAGATTGGACCTTTTCCATGGTGAGACAGATGGAGAGGGGACATTGGGAAGTCATGAGGGGAACCCCCTTAATTTTACATCATCAATAAAGTTACCATAGAACTCCATTCTTCCATGTGGGTCTCATGAAATTCTTTTCCTCATGACACCAGAAGAACTCCACTTCCACCAATCCCAATACCTTCTCCATTACACATTCTAAGATGATACACTTCCTACATACAGTTTGTATGAGAATGGTAGAATAAATGCTTGATTCTTTCCCTCTAGTTCCCAGTTTTCAAGATAATGCATTTGTTCCCTTATGTTCTCCAATGCAGACAACTGAGGTTTTTAGTTTGTTTAGGTTTTATAGTATTATGAATTCATGGATTTAAACATAGTTGATGGTGCCCTGGCTGGTGTGGCTCAATGGATTGAGCACTGGCCTGCAGACTGAAAGGTCGCCAGTTTGATTCCCAGTTGGAGCACATGCCTAGGTTGCAGGCCAGGTCCCCAGTTGGGGGCATGCAGGAGGCAACCAATTGATGTTTCTCTCGCATATCGATTTTTCTCTCCCTCTCCTTCTCCCTCCTTTTCCCTCTCTCTAAAAAACAAATAAAACATTTTAAACATACTTGATGGATTTCAATCCATTGCAGTTCTTTATCCTTATTGATGCTTTAACTTTCCATCTTTGGCTGGCAGGAATCTCTCCAAGTTGGCTCCTGAGTCCTTTCGACAATTTCTATCCCTTTTAAAGAAAGGATAGTAGAGCTTGTATATTCTCTTGAGTATTTTCACATTCACAGTTTTGCTCTACAACAGTGTTGCTGAAAGTGTGGGCCTCAGGCAACAAATGGGAGCTTGAGAGAATGGTCAAATCAAATCCAAGGGCTCTCTGCGGCCTAGCTCTCCAGGTGATTCTTATGCAAATTAAAGTTTGAGAACTTCTGTTCTACAAGAAGAACTGACTTCAGAGGGTCACCTTCCTTACTGAAGATCTCTCAGTCAGGAATTTCTCGCCAGAGTAGGCCACCCCTCTGCTCCTATTGGATATCCTCAGAGGGAGTAGTCATCACTGATGGTTATTTCTTTTTTAAAAAATTTATTTATTTTTAGAGAGAGGGGAAGGGAGGGAGAAAGAGAGGGAGAGAAACATCAATGTGTGGTTGCCTCTCACACGCTCCCCACTGGGAACCTGGCCTGCAACCCAGGCATGTGTCCTGACTGGGAATTGAACCAGTGACCCTTTGGTTCACAGGCCAGCAGTCAATCCACTGAGCCACACCAGCCAGGGCTATTTCTGGTATTTCTGAAACAACCAAAAGTCGATTGATAGTCTAATAGGTGAATGGTAAATCTGGTTAATACCTTTTTGGATCCAAAAATTCCTATTTGATTATATAATAATGGATTTTCATAAGTGGCCTTATAAAGTTGTCATGATGAAAATTTTGGAAGGATTATGCCAAAAATGTTTTGAGCAATACGTGCTAGGGACTGCCATGGTTTAACACTGATGGTTTTGCTCTTTTTGAGTCCCTATACTTGAATGGTATGGTGATGTTATCCAGACTATTTTTCAGAAATAAAGAATTATTTTTCTTTGAAAGTGTGCTTTCCCATGCTTGCTTACTTGCTTACTCAAAAGAACTTCTTGTAGTAAGGATGGGCTTCTGTGGAAGCACATTGACTGTGTATAGTTATTCTCAAGCACCCTTAGTCAGTCATTCGACATAACCTATTACCTGATGCTTAAGTAGACGAGGTGTTTAAAATGATAACTTTTGGACATATCGAAGGTTTTTACATAGCCAGCTTCTTAGGACACATATACTAATAGAGTTTATTTCTTTCAAGGCAAACAAAATAGAGGGAAAAAAGAGAGCGTAATAGTTTGGGGGTCAAATCAATGTCTTAATAAAGTCCCTCATCACCTCTGCTTTACCATAGGTTCTCAACTTTTTTTTGGCTTACCATTTTTAAAAGTCCTGATACTGTGTCCAGGGCAATGAAGCCAGAATCTCTAGGAAGTGAGAACCAGGACTCGGTGGTTTAGAAAGCTCCACAGGTGATGCTAATGTATAGCCAAAGCTGAGAAACTTTTGAAGAGATGCAGAGACAATGAAAGACATGAACTTAGACCCCCTAAAGTGTTGGGCTCTAGTTTTTTCAAGAATAAGATATTTGAAAAGAAAAAGAAAAAAAGATATTTGATACACTTGTGGGCCTTTGGAAGGACCATTTCTCACTGGCACCACCTGACATTATTCAGAATTACGTTTCACTTGGAGGGTGCAAAACCTAGTGAATCCTCTTCTGCTTGTGTTTGGAGGAAGAACCCATCAGATGCTACTGTTTGGAAGG
>PVJD01009239.1:0-64773 GCA_004026545.1 Mormoops blainvillei | reverse complement strand
AGGTACATTGAACAAGGAGTTAATCTCCAAAATATATAAAGAATTCATACGACTGAACACCAGGAAGACAAACAACACAATTAGATAACGGGCAAAGGACCTGAATAGGCACTACTCCAAGGTGGACATACAGGTGGCCTATAGACATGTGAAATGATGCTCAACATCACTAATCATCAGGAAAGTGCAAATTAAAACCACAATGAGATATCACCTCACACTTGTCAAGTTGGCTATCATCAATAAATCACTAAACAACAAGTGCTGGAGAGGATGTAGAGAAAGAGGAACCCTTTTGTACTGTTGGTATGAATGCAAACGGGTGCAGCCACTGTGGAAGGCAGTATGAAATTATCTCAGAAAATTTAGAATGTAACTGCTTTTGGACCTAGCAATTCCACTTCTGGGAATTTATCCAAAGAAAACTGAAATACTGATTCAAAAGAATATAAGCACCCTTACGTTCACTGCAGCATTATTTACAATGACCAGTAGATGAGTGGATAAAAAACTATGGTACATTTACACAATGGATTACTACTTGGCTGTAAAAAAGAAGAAAATTTTCCTGCTTGTAGCCGCATGGATGGACCTGGAGAACATTATGCTAAGTGGAATAAGCCAGTCAGAGAAAGACAAATACCATATGATCTCACTCATATGTGGAATCGAATGAACAAGCTGAACTAATAAGCAAAATAGAGTCGGGCCCATAGATAGAGAGCAGTTTAAAAGTCTGGTGGGGTTGCTTAGGTGATGTAGGACCAGCAAAAATGAAAAAGGACTCATGGACATGGACAACAGTGTTGTGAATGTTGGACGGAAGAGCGTGCATGGAGGTGGAAGAGGGTATAAAGGGGATAAATGATAATGGGAAAATACAATAAAAATAAATTTAAAAAATAATTTTTTGTGTGCCTGTCAATAAGATATTATCAGATTACTTTCCAAAAGGCATGAATGTTACTTCAAATTAAATTAAAACTCTACTTTAAAATGCTACAGATGATGGCGATGATGATGCTTTGTATACTATCATTTAAAAAATAATATATTAATTAAGTGGAAAACAAAGGTTTCTTGTTTTAGTTTTCACTTTTTTAAGAGGGAGAGAAACATCAACTTGTTTTTCCACATATTCACGCATTCATATGTTGATTGTTGTACGTGCCCTGACTGGGGATCAAACCCACGCTCTTGACACATTGGGATGATGCCCTAACCAACCAAGCTGCCTGGCCAGGGCCAGTGTGCATTTCATTTTATTATTCTAAAGTTAAACACCTCTGCACAGGTAGGACTTTCCAGTTTTATTTCCTTTTAAATTAATTATTTATGTGAAAAACACAGTAAGGCCTGTCATATATCAAGCATGTAGCTATCTCTATTTATAGATATATGAATATAAATTTGTATTTTAGGGATTGATGACATTCAAATTTTATTTTAATGATAATTTATATTTATAAATTTGTCATTCAGGAACAACTCCAGTAAATTTCTTCCGTATCTGCTGAATTGGGGTCTGTATATTTGTGACGTTTTTCCTCCCTAGGCAGAAGGGCAACTAGGGTGAAAAGATAGTTTTTAAAAATTCATTTAGATAAAATATTATTATGTCTTGATATTGCTCATGTTACAATTTTATTGCTAAGTCCCCTTCATTTTGTAGACATCTTTTAGTATGTAATTATTTTAAATGTAGTAACCTATTATTTTAATTATCTCTAATTAAAAACATTTTCACATATTGATGTACATTCTAGCACAAAGGAACTTTGAATACTTTCCATTTTATAATGCAGTCTTTATTTCCATCTTTAAAGTAATTTTATATGCAGGCAATAAGTCCCAGGGAGTTCCTTTAGATAAGCTATGAATTTTAAAACTAACCCACATTTTTATTTTATTGTGCTACAAAAATAAATATTAAAGGACTTTTCACTATTTTTGTGCTTTCACTAAGAACTTTTCTTTTACCTGATTATTCACATGCTGCTCTCAATGAATACTAACTATTTCTATTTGGCATTCTGTTTCATAGTGAGAAGGTAGATTTACATGTCCTAATTATCATAATTATTTCATTACCCAGGTAGTCCTCAGGGACCACAAGAATGTGTCCTGTTATTTGCAGCTATGATTAGTCATCACCAACTGGAATGAATGCACAATTGAGTAATGTCATGAATATCCCACTTCAGATGCCTCTCTTTAAAGACCGGAGATATAAGGGATTCAAGGCATTACAGAATACATGTTTTCTTCACTGATTTTTAAAAGGGCCCATCAGAAGTTTGCAAAATGATATTCATTTACTTACCACACAAATTTGGGTTTTTCTTGTCCCCACTCATGTTATTGTTTTTTAAAAATATTTTGCTTTGGTATTACAATTGTCCCAAGTTTTGCCCCTTTGCCCCCCCTCCATCCAGCCTGCCACCCACTCCCATAAACAATCTCCACACCGTTGTCCATGTCCACAAGTCATTCATCTATGTTCTTTGACTAAACCTTTTACCTTCCTTCAATCAGTCCCTTCTTACAGATGTCAGGCTATTCTATGATTCCATCCCTCTGGTTCTATTTTGTTCATTAGATTCCTTTTATATGTGAGATCATATGGTATTTGTCTTTCACTGACTGGCTTCTTTCACTTAGCATGATAATCTCCAGCTCCATCCATGCTGTCCCAAAAGGTAAGAATTTCTGCTGTGTAGTATTCCATCGTGTAATGTACCACAGTTTTTTAATCCACTCATCTAGTGATGGGCACTTAGGCTGCTTTCAAATCTTGGCTGTTGTAAATAGCACTGCTATGAACGTATGGGTGCTTATATTTTTTTGAATTGGTGTTTTGAGATTCTTAGGGCGTATTCCCAGAAGTGGAATTGCTGGGTCAAAACAAAAGCGTTCCCATTTCTCCACATCCTGCCCAGCATTTGTTGTTTGTTGATTTATTAATGATGGTCATTTTGGCAGGTGTTAGGTGACATCTCATTGTGGTTTTAATTTGCATCTCTCTGATGGCTAATGATGTTGAGCATTTTTTCATATGTCTATGAGCCATCTGTGTGTCCTCCTTGGAGAAGTGTCTATTCAGGTCCTTTGCTCTTTTTTAAAAAATGATTTTATTTAGTTAATTATTTTAGACAGAAGGGAAGGAAGAAAGAGAGGGAGAGAAACATCAATGTGTGGTTGCCTCTCTCGCACCCCCTACTGGGGACTTGACCTGCAACCAGGTATGTGCCCTGACTGGGAATCGACCGGCCACCTGTTCATTCACAGGCTGGCGCTTAGTTCACTGAGCCACACCAACCAGGACCCTTTGACCATTTTTAAACTGGGCTGTATGTCTTCCAGTTTATGTTCAGTCGTATGAATTCTTTATATATTTTGGAGATTAACCCCTTGTTCAATGTATCTTTGGCAAATATGTTCTCCCATACAGTTGGTTCCCTTTTCATTTTGATGATGGTTTCATTAGCTGTGCAGAATCTTTTTAAATTGATATAGTCCATTTGTGTATTTTTTTTCTTTATTTCCCTTGCCCAAGGAGATATATCAGCAAAAATATTGCTATGGGAGATATCTGAAATTTTCCTGCCTATGTTTTACTCTAGGATTTTTATGGTATCATGACTTATATTGAAGTATTTTGTCTATTTTGAGTTTATACTGGAACTAAGAAAACAATCCCAATTACTGTTGTACCAAAAATAAAAATAAAAATAAAGTACCCAGGAGTAAACTTAACCAAAGATGTAAAAGACCTGTACTTGCAAAACTATGGGACACTGAAGAAAGAAATGGAGGAAGATACAAATAAGTGGAAACATATACTGTGTTCCTGGATTAGAAGAATTAACAGCATTTAAATGTCTATATTACTCAAAGCAATGTATAGATACAATGTAATTCTTATTAAAATACCAATGGCATATTTCAGAGATCTAGAATAAATATTCCAAAAATGTATATAGAGCAAAAAAGAAAAAGAAAAAAAAAGACTCTGAATAGCTTCAGCAATCTTGAGAAAGAAGAACAAAGCAGGAGGGATCACAATCCCTGACATCAAACTATACTACAAGGCCACTACAATCAAAGCACTCTGGTACTGGCATAAGAACAGACACACAGATCAATGGAACAGAATAGAACCCAGAAATAAACCCATGACTTTATGGTCAATTAATATTTGACAAAGGGGGCAGGAGCATACAATGGAGTAAAGACAGTCTCATCAATAAATGGTGTTGTGAGAACTGGACTGGTACATGCAAAAAAAGAAAGAAAGAAAGAAAGAAAGAAAGAAAGAAAGAAAGAAAGAAAGAAAGAAAGAAAGAAAGAAAGAAAGAAAGAAAGAAAGAAAGAAAGAAAGAAAGAAAGAAACTAGACCACCACCTTACACCATACACCCACTCGCATTATTGTTTTTCTTTTTTAAAAATATGTTATTGATTATGCTATTACAGTTGTCCCAATTTTTCCCCTTTGCTCCCCTCCACCTGGTACCTCCCATTCTCTCCAGCAATACCCCCCTTAGTTCAGGGCTATAGGTTGTGAATATAAATTATTTGGCTTCACATCTCCTACACTATCCTTAATATCTCCCTGTCTATTTTGTACCTATCAATTTATGCTTCTTAATCCCTGTGCATTTCCCCCCATTCTCCCCCTTTATTCCCTTAAACTGATAACCCTCCAAGTGATCTCCATATCTATGATTCTGTCCCTGTTCTGGTTGTTTGCATAGTTTGTTTTTTTAGATTCAGTTGTTAATAGTTGTGAATTAGTTGCCATTTTAATGCTCATAGTTTTGACCTTCTTGTTTTTCTTAAATAAGTCCCTTTAACATTTCATATAATAATGGCTCGGTGATGATGAACTCCTTTAGCTTTACCTTGTCTGGAAAGCACTTTATCTGCCCTTCAATTCTAAATAATAGTTTTGCTGGATAGAGAAATCTAGGTTGTAGGTCCTTGCTTTTCATCACTTTGACTACTTCTTGCCAGTCCCTCTTAACCTGCAAAGTTTCTTTTGAGAAATCAACTGATAGTCTTATGGGAACTTGTTTGTAGGTAGCTCTCTGCTTTTCTGTTGCTGCTTTTAAGATTCTTTCTTTATCTTTAACCTTTGGTATTTTAATTATGCTGTGTCTTCGCGTGGTCCTCTTTGGGTCCAACTTGCTTGAGACTCTATGCTTCTGGGACTTGTAGGTCTATTTCCTTCACCAACTTAGGGAAGTGTTCTTTCATTATTTTTTCAAATAAGTTTTGAATTCCTCTTCTCCTTCTGGCATCCTTATGATTTGGATGTTGGCACCTGTCCCAGAGGTTCCTAAGCCTCTCCTCATTGTTTGGAATTCTTGGTTCTTCTTTCTGTTCTTGTTAAATATTTCTTTCTTTCTTATGTTCCAAATCATTGATTTGAATCCTGGCTTCCTTCCTTTTACTGTTGGTTCCCTGTGGATTTTTTCTTTATTTCATTTAGTGTAAACTTCATTTCTTCCTTTATGTTTTTGCCATACTCAATGAGTTCTCTGAACATCCTGATCACCAACGATTTGTACTCTGCCTCTGATAGGTTGGCTATCTCCATTTCATTTAGTTCTTTTTCTGGAGTTTTATTCTGTTGTTTCATTTGGCCCATATTTCCTTGTCACCTCAATTTGGCAGCCTCTTTATGTTTGTTTCTGTGGATTAGGTGGAGCTGCTTTGACTCCCTGCCTTAGTAGCGTGGCCTATTGTAGAAAAGGCACCTGTAAACTGTGTGGGGTGGAGCCTTAGGTAATTGCCAAGGCAGGGAAACCCACTTCACCACTGTGGTTCTGTGTAAGGGGAGGGTTTGAGAGGGGATATTGCAGCTTTCTGGCTTCTGGAGGTTGTCCCGGCTCTTGCCCCTTTTCCAGTCACTTCACCCACTTCATGTGTGCAACTGGCACCTTCCAGGTGCTGCCCTGATGATGAAATCTGGAGTGGGTGGGTTTGCGGATGTTCTAAGTCAGTGTGGGCCCTTCAAGTAGTGAAAATCTGGTAGTTTTTTTCAGCCGCCCCAATTCCCACTGCTTTTTACAGCCAGAGGTATTGGGGATTTATCTCCCCAGTGCTGAAACCCTGGGCTGTGCAATCTCGCCTGGTGCTGGGATTGCTAGCTCCCAAGATACCCCTCCAGATTTTTATCCACCATACACGAATGCGGGACCCTCTGTTCCACCACCACTGCCGCCTCTCTGCACCACACCACCTCTCTGCCTGTCTCCAGAACTCCACCCCTCCTACCCACCTGGGTGAATATGGCTTCTTTAAATCCTTGGTCGTTGGACTTCCATACACCTTGATTTTCTAATGGTTCTGGGTGTTATTTGTTTTGAGATCTGGTTGTAATTCTTTCTGTGATTGTGTGAGGAGTCAAAGTGTGTCTACCTGTGTCTCCATCTTGACTGAAAGTTCACATTATTGTTAATGTATTATATATTATAGGACTGATTTAGGGAGCTCTGAAGGTGTGTACTTATTTGAATCAAAATGAGGGAATTCCAACTTGCTGAATTTGCAGGCCTTTCTCTTTTCCACTTCTCCATTATTATATTCATCCCTTCCTGTGGCTGGTTTCTTCTTTCTTATCCTATTAACAATTTTTTCTTAATCTCATTAAGGTCCGCGTTCCCACCATATTCCCTTCTTCTAGGTGCCCTATTTTTTGTCTTCCCATGATCTTCTTTTAAATATCACCAAATATCTAGCCACATCTCTAGTTAAGGGGATCTCATTTTTTATAACTACTGTTCTTTTTTATCTTAATATTTATTGTACTGATTTTCATGCATTATGAAAGTAATTCATACCCATTTAAAAACTGTAATAATGCAACAAAATAGGAAGAAATAAAAACCACCTGTTATTCCAGCCTCCAGAGGTAACCACTATTAATTTATGCTGTATTTCCTTCAAGTCTTTTTTGATTAAAAAAAAATCTGAAACTAATCAGGGTCTTATTAGGTACATTTTCTATCTAGCCTTTCTTTACATAAGTTAGAAGTGAAATGCTTCTAACTTACGTAAAATTTTAAATACATCATTGAAAAGAAATCAGACTATCTAGAAAAGCAGGGTGAAGAAAAATGTCACCATCAGATATAAGCACTTTTAATATTTTGACCTATTTACTTCTGGTCTTTTTTCCTATGCATATACCAATGCATATTATTATAAAAACTGGATCATACTCTATAAGAACTTTGTAAAATGTTGAATTCTGTGTGAAAATTTCCAACACTTATACAACAAACATTCATTGAGCACTTACCGTAATTGCAGCGCTGGAGCAATACGGTGGAGAAGTGGGCAGAAAAAGCCTTTGCCCTCATGGAGCTTACATGCCACTGAGCAGAAAACACAATAATCAAACAAGGAAGAACACATATGGCATCTGACATATAAGTGTGGTGAAAATAAAGAATTCGGGGCAGGGGAATGAAGGCTGAGAAAAGGGCACTGACTTCATTGTGTAGGGTGCTCATGTCCCTGTGGAGATATTTGAACATAAACACCACCACCCCCCTAAATACGGTGGTTTTTTTTAGGTAATGTCAACTTTTTAAGTGTTTACTTGTGATTTCTCCTCTTCATTCTAAATAAATATTTGCCTTTGTCCCTAATTTCGTATTATTTTTCTTAAAGGGGGTAAGGGGTAAGTCAGGACATGGCTCCTCCACGACCTCGGAGAACAGGCGGCAGTCATAACGAATGAGGAGAACAGTCTGCGCCTGGACGTCCCAGCTCTCTCGAGGCTCCTGTGGTTATCACAAAAGTGTAGACTTTTCACAGGCTACTTCCTCTCTAACACTGTAAGTAGCACCAAGGCTGGAGGCGAGGCACAGTCACTCTTGCCCCGATCCCCCACCAGCAGTGCTCTTCCCTGCAATGTGAGGAATAAACAGCATGCCCGCAGCGTGTCCACATCTGTTGGCCCTCCAGGTGGTTTTTTGGGGTATCATGAACACAAGAGCAGCTCCCTGGTTTGGCACGCCTGAGTCACAGGGAGCCTTAAATTGCATGAGCTTCAGTCCTCACAAATTATGGATCTGTGGCTGGCAGATCTCTGCCAGGGAGGCTGGGAGCTGTAACTCTTAAGGGAAGAACAGTGTTGGGAGGCAGTCCCTAGACCCTGTCATGCTGGTGGGCAGTCAGTGGTTCAGCAGATCAGAGGTCCCACCTGGCTGTGGAAAGTCCCAGAAGCAGATACATATCACAGGACTCTGGGTAGGTTAGGATTTGGAAGCCTCAAGTCCATCTGAACGTGAGGCTGAAAACAAGAGGACAGGTTGAATACATGTATGAAAACAAGTTACAACCCCAGATTCCACTGCCAGCCACATCACGCAGCTGAAGGACCTCCACCGCCAACCCACCCTGACAATGGAGCTTGGGTTGCTTATACATCTTCTCTGAGCCACTGCTGTCAGCGATTTACCTTCTTTAGGCACCTCTTTTGTTTTTCAACATTTTCAACTTCTGAAAACCCAGTGTCTGCTTGCATTCAGATAGGCCCCTCTGTGCTTTCACGTGTTAGTTTATTTCATGACAGAAGAATTTTGAAACCCAGACCAATTTTTTTCAGCGCTGCAGAAAGCAGGAGGGTTGAAAGCAGTCAGGTGATGAGGGGAATGAATGCCTGAGTCTGCTGAGGCTTTTCCATCCTGTTAGAAGAGACATTTGCTTGGCAGACTCCCAGCCTGGATGCCAGGCTGAACGCCCAGTGATGTGGCAGCATTCGAACCGTCATGTTCTGCATGTGCTGCTCATTCTATAGGCTGGACAAATACAGTGGTTTGTTACTGTAACTCACTTTGCTGTCTTTGAGTCCTAGAGCCAAGATATTTTCACTGCATAGATCCCGTATTGATTGCAATGATAACGTGGGCGGACTTTTTCCCCTTCATTTTTCCAAGTTCTTCTAGCCTCGCTTCCATGTATATTGTAAAAGTCAGCACAGCATTGCACGCCAGGGAACCTGCAGTGCTCGGCCCGCTGGCTCGGACTCCAGCTGCACCTTAGAACAGCCTGGAGATCTCTTGAAACATGTCAGTGCCAGCGCCCCATTTCCAGAGATTCTGGTCCAGTTATTTTGGGGTGGAGCACTGGCCTTGGCAGTTTGTAAAGCCCTACAGCTGATTAACCATGCAATCAGAACTGAGAACCATAGCACCAGGGAAAAGGTGGGCAAAGATGTTGATCTACCCTTTTTTCAGAGAGTAAAGTAGCAGAAAATCCTGATGGTTGTAGGGATTTCACCCCTCCCCGCAGGGTTTCCAATGACGAGAGGCTGATGGCAACCTTTCTACGTTTCCCTCATTGTGAGGGACTCAGAGCTTGAGGCAGGAGGGCAGCTGGGATCTGTGGGGCCCAACTCTCAGCTCAGGCTGGGGAGGTGACTGTCCTAGAAAGAATGCCCTCCCTCTAAGCTAAAATACTCAGAGTAGGAGATGTGGCTCAGGACGATGAGGACGTTCTTGAGAAGGCGCTTCTTTGATTTTACAGTTGGAAGTGACCTCAGCGAAAAGAAAAGGACACATAAAGAAGAATCTAGAGGGGGTTGCACTGGGAGGGGAGCTCGGATCATAAAGCACAGGAGCAAGGAGGATATGTATAAAAGACCTTGTAGGAGAGAGGCTGGAAAGCCGAGCCCACGGAGCCCGCAGCACAAAGGCTACGGGCGACAAGAGCTGCTCTAATTAAGCCCAGAATAGGAGGTTCAAGGAAGGAGACCTGGGCCCACTGTGCTGAGCCAACAACACAATGTTGGTGGGTGAGAAAAGAAAGTGACAACCACACAACTTTCATTTCTGTTTACTCTTATCAAAGAGAACGATCATTGCACTGAAATGAACAGGATGATCTTTGCTTGGAAGGCCCTGAAATCTAAGACAAAAAGTTTAAATGAAAAAAAAGTGCCAAAAAAGCTAGGAAAATTATAAAAATTAAAAAAGTAATTAAAATCAGAATAAGAAAATAAAATAAAATAAAATGAGAATACATAGATTAGTGGAACAGGGCAGAAAGTATGACATCCAAACACATTTTGAAATTCACTATATGGTAAAAGTGACATTCAGTGGGAAAGGACAACTAGTATTGGAACAAGTGACTAACCATTTTGAAAGACAAAAAGCTGGGTACCTTTGTCATTCCTTAAATCAAAATAAATTTGAGATGCATTTTAAAATTTGTATGTGATCTTGTAGTGGAAAAGAGTTTTCTGAGTGTGTGTATATACATATATATATTCATACACTACATGTATACACATACATATGCACACATAAAAAGCATACTACATATATGTTTATGTACAACAACAGAAACCAAAATGCTGTGAAGGATACACACCCAACTTGACAGTAGTTATTTGTGGGATGTGATATTGGAGGTCAAAAAGTGAGATAGTTTCTCTCTACTTGTGTGTGTGTGTGTGTGTGTGTGTGTGTGTGTACACACAAATTTAATAACTAAGTACATAGTTATATATAATATAAATATATATTTTTATATATTTAGATATGGGTTAGGTATTTGTTGATTTTTTACAGAGAAGGTACATATAATAAAAATAAATTTAAAACAACCAATATTAGGTAAGAGTTTGAAGGACAAACTTGTTTAAAATAATTGCAGCTTAGGGTTTTTGTTTTGTTTTGTTTTCTTTTCTTTTCTTTGGCCCAGACAAATCTTCCCCCAGGGTCCAAAAGGATGTGAGAACTGGCTAAGTCACAGTCCAGGAAAGGAAAGACTAATGTTTTATTATATTTTATTGATTATGCTGTTATAGTTGTCTCAGTTTTTCCTCCTTTGTCTCCTTCCACTCAGCAACCCCACACCCTCAGGCAATCCCCCCACCATTGTTCATGTCCAGGGGTTATGTGTATAAGTTCTTTGGCTGCTCCATTTCCTATACTGTACTTTACATCCCCATGGCTATTCTGTGACTATCAATTTGTACTTCTTAATATCCTTACCTCTTCACCCATTCCCACAAACTCCCTCCCATCTGGCAACCATCAAAACACACTCTGTATCCATGATTCTGTCTCTGCTCTTACTGTTTGCTTAGTTTGACTTTTAGAATCAGTCGTCGATAGGTATTTGTTTATTGCCATTTTATCGTTCATAGTTTTGATCTTCTTTTTCTTAAATGCGCCCCTCTAACATTTCATATAAGAAAGGTTTGGTGATGATGAACTCTTTAGTTTTTGCTTGTCTGGGAAGCTCTTTATCTGCCCTTTGATTCTAAATGATAGCTTTGCTGGATAGAGCTGTAGATCTTGGCTGTAGATCCCTTCTTTTCATGACTTTGAATATTTCTCGTCAATCCCTTCTAGCCTGCAGTTTCTTTTGAGAAATCAGCTGACAGTTTCATGGGAACTCCTCTGTGGGTAACTAACTGCTCTTCTTTTGCTGCTTTTAAGATTCTCTCTTTATCTTTAATCTTTGGCATTTTCATTATGATGTGTCTTGGAGTGGGCCTCTTTGCATCCATCCTTTTTGGGACTCTCTGTGCTTCCTGAACTCACATGTCTATCTCCTTCACCAAATTAGGGAAGTTTTATTATTATTTTAATTAGACTTCAAATTTTCTTGCTCTTTCTCTTCTTCTTCTGGCACCTCTGTGATGAGAACGCCGATATGCTTGAAGTTGTCCCAGAGGTTCCTTACAGTGTCGTCATTTTGGGTGGTTCTTTTTTCTTCTTCTTGTTCTGATTGGTTGTTTTTTGCTTCCTTATGTTCCAAATCATTGGCTTGATTCTCAGCTTCATCCACTCTACTGTTATCTTCCTGTAAATTGTTCTTCATTTCCATTAGTGTATCCTTCATTTCTGACTGGATCTTTTTTATGCTGCTGAGGTCCTCACTAACTTCCTTAGTATCCTGATAACCAGTATTTTGAATTCTGCATCTAATAGATTGCTCTTCTCCATTTTGTTTAGTTTTTTCCTGGAGTTTTGATCTGTTCACTCATTTGAGCCATGTTTCTTCTTATTTTGGCAGCCTCCCTGTGTTTGCTTGTATCTATTAGGTAGAGCTGCTATGAGTCCCCATCTTGGTAATGTCACCTAATGTAGTAGGTGTCCTGTAAGGTTCAGTAGCACAGTCTCCCCTATCACCCAAGCTGGGTACTCGAGGTGCACTCTCTGTGTGGGCTGAGTGCACCCTCCTCTTGTTGTTAAGCCTTGATTGCTGTTGGTAGATCATGGGAAGGGTTTACCCAGGCCAGTCATCTGCAAGGACTGGCTATCATCACTGACCACCAACCTCCACGCCTCTGTGGAGGATCAGCTGTGCAAGGGACAGGGTGGTAGTGCTCCAATGTGCTCTGTAGCTGTCCACTGGGTGCACAGGCTCTGGGGTTTCCCAGGTGTTGCAGGGCAAGGTCAGCCACCACCTGTGTTCTGTCTGAGGCCACCCAGCATGAGCTACAAAGCAATCTGAGATAGCTGCTACTTGTGCTGGGCTTGGAGATTTCTAGGCAAAGCCAAGCTGCGTATCTAGGCTGGCTGCTGCTAGAGCCGGGCCTGGGGCCACTTAGCAAGAGGTATGAGGGCTGGGAGCTTGCTGAGGCTGGCTCTTGCTTGTTTGAGAAGATTTGGGAAGATGTGAAGCATGAGCCAAGACAGGCCATTCATATGGTAAAGCTACTGTTAACGGCCTTGGTGGGCCCATAAGTTGGGTGGAGTGCAGCCTCGGGGAATCCCCACTGTGGGGCAAACAGTGTGAGCCAGGTTAATAGAATCTCAGATATGGCACCCTCCTGCCATCTCCGTGGCTTTTTGGGAGGATGGTTCAGAAAAGGAACAGTGGCCTCTGCCCACCATTCTGTCTGGGAGAAAACTGTCTCCCAGCACTTGCCCTGCTGCCAAACACTTCTGTTTCTCCCTATATGCCACTGGTGACTTTCAAGCTGCTACCCCAGTGCTGGAACTCGGAGTGAGTTCATTTAATTCTGTATGCGGGCCCTTTAAGAGGAACTGCTTGGGAATCCAGTAGTTCCTTTCACCAACTCAAACCCTGCCGGTTTTTGCAGCCAGGAGTTATGGGATGTTATATTCCTGGCACTGGAACACTGGGCTGGGAGGCCTGGTGTGGGGCTGCCGTCCCTCGTTCCTGAGATATTCCTCCCAAATTTTGATCCACCACATATGGATGTGGGACTAGCCCATTTTGTGTCTCTGCATCTCCTACCAGTCGGAGTGGGTATGGTTTCTTTAGTTCTGTAGTTATTGGATTCCATTCAACTCGATTTGTGATGGTTGTTCTGTAATTTAATTGAAATTTTGAAGTGGTTTTGCAAGAAAGTGAGCCATATTTACCTACGCCTCCTTCTTGACCAGAAGCGGAAAGACGTATTAAGCAGGCATTATGCTGTTTAGTACAATAATGATTAGTGGAGGCTTGAAAAGGAAGCAACAATCACTAAAGGAAGGACCTCCAACTAAGTCTTGTCGGTCATGGGAGAGAAGAAGAAACCTGTGTGGCCTCTGAGTTCTGCCACTTAACCACCTCTGTGACCTTGGACAAATTACCTAATCTCTCAGTCCTGGCATCAAATGAAATACGACCAAAAATGCTTCCAAACTGTAAAGGGCTGTGTGGGATTCTAGGCTACATTCTTTTCCAACATTTTAATTCTTACCAAATTTATAAGTGACATAAAGTTAAAGACAGAAAACTTGTGAGAGACAGAAATAGAACCTACAAACTCCTGGCAGGCAAAAACAAAGATGAATTTTCAAGATAAAATGTAACTAGAAAAATTATCTTAAAGTTATATAAAAAGTTAGCAAATATCTTTAAAAATTATAATTCCCCAAGCTAGCAGTTTAGAAACCAAGTAATTTCATATAGTTGTGGTATAAATAGACACACCACTGAAGGGAAATAGACAATATATATCACAGGCCTTAAAAATAAGCATATTCTTTGACCCAGAAAGCCACTTCTGAAAATGCATAAATAATGTAAAATAACCTAACCAATGATGTTCATTCAAGTATTATTTATGGTGAGAAATAACTATTAATAACACATACATTTAATAATATAGATTTATAAGTAAATGATTGTACTTACACAGCATCAAGTATAACAGTGGTTCTTGGGGAGAGGGAGATTTTGCTTCCCCCCTCAAGGAACATTTAGCAAAGTCTGGAGACATTTTTGCTTGTCCTAACCTGTTGGGGGGCGGGAGGGGCTACTGGCATCTCAGGGGGTAGAGGCCAGAGATACCGCTAAAAATCCTATGATGTACAGGAAAGCACCCTCACCACAAGGAACTACCTGCCCCAAAAATGTCAATAATGCCAAGAAACAGTGTCGAGAAACTCTGTTATAGTCTTTAAAAATTATGTTGAGGTGGAATAGCTAATGATATAGGAAAACATTAAAACATTTTGTAAATTTTTTTAAAGTTATGAAACAGCGCCTTCATTTGTGTGTGATAAAAAATGGACCACATTCAACAGTAATTGGTGATAGCAGGGTTATGAATGATTTCAATTTTCTTCTCCATTTTTCAAAGTGTCTTATATCACATATGTTACCTTGAACATCGGTGAAGGAAAATAATGAAAATTAACTATTAAGGGTTGATCTTTTCCATGAGCAGTGTGAAAAAGTTTTGATGGTTTTTGTTGACAATGAGCCTGTAATCTTGGGCCTGATTAACTGAGACCTATCTTATAAGTTAGATTTGGAACAAGGGACTCGTGGTCCTCCCCAGCCTGCACCAGCCAGGTCTCACCCGCACTCTTGCGTTCAGGATGGGGCACCTCATCTCAGGCACGTCCGAGGTGTGTGTTTACGCTGCGCCTATTTAGGCAGTAGAAGTGGTGACCTCAGTCTGATCCAATAAACTGAAAATTATCTTCAGGTAACTCTAGGATGATTCCCCAGGTAAATATCCAGTCTTTCAGGGGTCCCCTCCTCCCTTCCACACGAGCTGTGGACAAAGGTTCACGTTGTCCCAGTGACAGTGAGGGAGAAGGGACTTATATCCACACCAGCTCTTGCAGATCCTTGCTCCCCCTGCTGGTCAATGCTGCACCTGAAGTGGTGGCCGCTGAGGGGCATTCTGTCACTGCCTGCTGCTGAAGCCTGGGGCTCAGCCACCTTCCTTCTCTCTCTAGTCCTGGTTGGTCACTACCCCACTCCCGCTGCCACTCCGGACCTGAGGCCTGCTCTGATCTCACTGCGATGACCCACCTGGTAAGCTTATCGGCCAGACTCTCAGTCAACTTCTGCAGCAGTCTGTGGGGACCCAGGGAAACTCTGAGCTCTGGTCACACAGGAAACAGTGCTGCCTAGAGTTATGCTCAGGCCCTCCCTGCTAAACTGGGTCGCTAAGTTATTTATTTAGGGATGCTCTTTTTTGATGTGTGACTTTTTTTTGGGGGGGGGGCAGGGGCACTGCTAAGGAAGTAGGTGTTGTAAAAAAGAAGGCTGAACTGATGATGCGGGGCTGGGCGGCGGGGATTGGGAAGTTGGGCATTGCACAAAAACAAGGGTTTTCAAAACTTTCGATTTCACTTAACAGAGGCCTGTGCAGTGGCACCTCGGCAACACACCGTTAGGCACTCCGTGGCTCTGATCCTCCTCCCCACGGACCTATCAGCAAGGATGGAGGCTATGAGAGAGGGCGCCAGACCAGGAAACGGCTGAACGTTCCCACAGGGCCACTCCTCAACAAGGCCACCAAAAGCGCCACCAAGTACTGCGCGACCACGGCTTACAGCTAGTCAGGGCACCTGCTGTGAGGCAGTTCTACTCCCTGTGGAGAAATACTGAGTGGACACAGCACGGGGTGCTCTGGCTCGGCGGCGCCGCTGGGCACAGGGCTGGGCATAGTCATACAGGGATGCAGAATGCAGGGTGCAGGACTAGTGGGAAAAATGGCTGGGAAGGTAGAACACAAGCAGGAGGCAGAGTGAGGCACTGGAGCAGAGAGAGGGCCTGGGATGGTGCTGTTCTTGGAGGACCTGTCGTGATTTGTAGCTTGCTGTGGTTGGGGCGGGCTGGTTGACAGATCCAGCATCTGCACGCCGAGAACACACCACCATGCCCCCTACACCACCCCTCGAAGTCCCTCCTCCACTCCATTCCTGACGCTCCTTGGAGCCTGGGCTGGACTACTGCCCTCATCCCTGAAGTGGAGACTTCTATTCAGAGTGAGAGCATAAAAGGACTGGAAAGAGGAAGAGAAGACAGGAATCGCAGGGGAAAGAGAAGTACGTAAATGAGTTCTAGGAAAACACACCAAGACTGAAACCACAGCAACCCAGAAAAAGCTTGGTTGTTGTTAGCTTCAGCAACCTATCTTCCCTGATCGTCTTGATGTGTTTCCTCACAGCACTAGTCATTTTCCAGCGGGATACTTTATGGCCCAAGTTCCTTGTTCTGCTCTTCATGAGCGATAGCGCCAGCACCCCATGCCCCCCCCCCCAGAGTGTCTGCTGTGTGGGTGGTCCTAGGCTGTGGCTCTCCTCCGGGAAGAGGACGTGGATGAGGGGAGGACACGAGTACCCATTCTTTGTTAGCACAGGCTTTGTGGAAATAACCCACACCACCAGACAACTGGCTTAATTTTATTTCAAAATTGTACAAAATGGCCACAAGCGGCTCTAAAAAACTGTCTTCAGACACGTGGAAATTCGGAAAGAACAATAAAACAGGTTATCATTCACAGTGTAATGGAAAAGCTTTCTCTGAGGCAGAAATTACAACTCTTCTTTCTTCTTCCCTAGTCTCTCGTGGTCTCCCTCCCGGAGGGTTCGAATAAAATTGGTGAATCCCAATTCCTGTAGGGAAGGGGAGAGAAAGGGAGAGAGGGGAAAAAAAAAAGGAATTTTAACCCCTGATACAGATGTTCATTCTCTCCCTCGCTCCCCTTTCCTGACCCTCCACGTAGAGAAGCTGGCAGAACCAGTGGGGGCAGCTGGTGATGCTGGGAGGGTCTGCTGGGCCACAGAGATGCCCTGAGAAGGTGGTAAGGAAGCTCTCCCACACCCTGGAAGCCACCCTGGCTCCAGGGATAGGACTTCTGTGACAACCCCTTGAGACCCTCTTCCAGCCCAGCTCCAGACCCTTGCCTTCTCAGCTCTGATGGGCCAGGTGAGTTCTGCGGCCTCTAGAGGGCCCCCTTTGCTGCCCCTCAGTGGCTGTTTCCCTGCCCATCAGCAGAAAGAGCTCAGGGCAGATTTCTCTCCCCAACTCACCGTCCGATCACTGTCATATTTTTCTACAAATTTCCCGTAGTGGTAGTAGTGGAAAGTGGGGTAGCCCTTGATGGCCTCCTGTTGACACAGGTCCTGATTCAAGTCTTTGACGCAGTCGACAGCAGCACAGGAGATCTACAGGTGACGGAAGGAGGGTCAACGCAGGGGCCTCCAGCTGAGAGCTGAGGCCTGGCCACTGCGCACAGACTGCACTCAGCCCGCACTCAGCCCACGCCATGTGCTTTCTGTGGTCTTTCCCCAACAGCAGGGAGGAGCTGAACAAAAGCATTCCCAGCCCGGGGCTCCCTTGAGACTGCCCATGCCTGTTTTCTATTTCCAAGGCAGGTGGGTCAGGTTTGAGGACTCAGCTTGGAGTGCCCTGAGACTACCTTTTAAAATCAAGAGTACAGCAGCCCATCTGTGTCCGCAGGTGTCCCATCTATGGAGTCAACCAACTGCAAATCGAAAATATTTGAAAAAAGGAAAACCCTAGAAAGTTCCAAAAAGCAAACTTGAACTTGCCGCGTGCCAAGCACTATGCTGACTCCAGTGGAACGAAGCGAGGTACAGGGACAAGCTGCTATCGCCTACATGCCAGCGCAGGTCATATGCAAATACAAGACATTTTATATAAGGGATCTGAGCATCCTCAGATTTTGGGATCTGTGGGGAGTCCTGGAATCAATCCCCCAAGGATACCAAGGGACGACTATAATGACCATAAAGGGAATTATGACTTGAAAGCATTTGTCAACACCACAGGTTTTGTGATACCTTCTTCAAGGCACTGTGAAATTCATTCATTTACCAATTAATATTCCCTGAACATCTGCTTGGGAGGCAGTATAGTTCCCAAGTTAAGAACAAAAGCTTTGAAGTCAAGTTTCCTGAGTGCAAACTTTGGCTTGGTTGCCTATTAAGATCTAAGAAAAATTACTTATGCTTCTGGTGCCTCAATTCTCATAGGCAGAGGGCCCTGACACACAGTGGTCAGTAAGTGTCCACTGTCTTTTTTTTTTTTAACTTATTGACTTTTAGAGATAGAGGAAGAGCGAGCTCATGAAACATCAAATTGTTGTTCCACTTATTTATGCATTCATTGGATGATTCTTGTATGCGTGCTAATCAGGGATTGAACCTGCAACCTTGGCGTGTTAGAATGATGCTCTAACCAACTGAGCTACCAGGTCAGGACCCGGCTGTTGTTATAGTCACTCCTACGGGCCCCACACACAAGCTCTGCCCCCAGAGTAGGCACTCAGTGTCTGTTCAGATAAAGGACGGCAGAGAGAGACAATTTGAAGGTGTGGCAGGAGGTATGATGCGGGTGGTCGTGGGCACCAAGAGAGCCCAGGAGAGTGAAGCAAAGACACTCTGCACATTTTGCTATCGGAGCCAAGCCCGAAACAGGAGCAAAGAAAGTTCTAGCCGGGGGTACTTTCAGAAAATAGGAGAGTTCAGCATGACTAAAGCAAACAGGGTTTTTTGTCAGAAAGGTCCCCAAATGGGCCGTTGGCTTCTTCTTGCCCGTCTTATAAATTCCACACGCTGGGTGGTGTTTTCTTATTATTTAATGTTCTTTCAAAACAAGGGGGTATAAAGCAGGCACACAGAACTTTTTCCCCGTTCAGGGTCACAAAGCCGGGAAGGGAGAGGGTCCAGTAACGGCAACACGCATCACAAAAGCATCACGGCAGAGGGGAGGACCAATTCTGATGACAGGCCAGCATTTATCAAAGTCCTGTTATATGTTCATGATGCTAGGAGTGCAAGGTGACTTTGACAAAGTTCAATTATTGAGTGCCTGCCATTCTTACTGCTGAAAGACGCATAATTTAAGTGAGATCATTTTAGAGCCCAATGACTGCTCTGAAGAAATTAAAATAGGTTGATTTGACAAGACAACAGCCAGAAGGGCTGCTTTCTCCGGGACGGCCAGGGAGGCCTCTCGGAGGAGATGACATCTCATCTCAACCCTGAGTGAGGAACAGGCAACCAGCTGCATCGTGAGCACCCAAAGAGAAGGCCAGCCCATGCCAGAGCCTGAGAGGGGAATGACCATGGGGTCTCTGACAGCCGAGCACATTAAGGAAGTCAGACTGAACTACTCCCCCAGCTTGAACTGTTGAATAACCATGATTCGCGGAGTTCTTTGGCTACTGGTTATTTACACTGAGCAAACGCCCCCTTCCAGGTAGGAGAGCCCCGCAGGCCACCAACAGTCACTGTTACTGGTCACTGACTGTGTGTCCATGTGAATAGGACTACTATTCCATGAGCAGCAGAAGTGACGGTCAACGCGAAGAGTGGAGTATGGCCTGCACGCCGGGCACCAGTGCGCCACACCTGCCCTCACGCTTTCCTTCTGCCTCTTCAGCTACAGTGGTCTCTATCGCAGCAGTCACAGGGGAGGGGGAGCGGGGGCGGGAGGTGGGGCTCAGGAGGTAATGTAGCAAAGCTTTGTTGGCTTGCCTGCCGCAGCTCACCTCCTGCTGCGTGGCCCACTTCCTAACAGGCCACGGACTGGTGCCGGCCCGCAGCCCCCTGCTCTACAGTGCTGCTCTATGGAGCAGAGTCTGCAAACTCCCCACATACAATCTATATCTGGCTCTCAGTCTTGTTCTATTTGGCCCACACAGAACTTTTTAAAAAAAATCTGAATGAGCTGCCCACTTAGAGAAAGAGCCAGAAGATTTTCATATAAAAGTCTGGCTCAACAGCTTCTCTGTAAAAGCCAGGTCTGAAGGCACTTGCCCTTCGTTCCCACAGGCAACACCTGGCTGGGGCAGAGGGGCGCCTGTCTCCTCTGAGCAGGTTCAAATGTCATTCCCAGGCATCCATATGAAGCCTGGCCCACCAGACCCACAGACTGGCCCCTGTGGGCTTTGCGAACCCCAGCTCACCCTGCAGAGTGCTTTTAGAATTATTTAGAAACCTGAGGCAGATGCTCTCTGGCCGTCCTTTGGGTCCTGTTTCTCGGGGCAGGCAGGGAGGGGCCCAGCCCAGGGGAGACCTCCTGCACCAGGCAGCCCTGGGCAGCCATCTTGGAGACACCAGGCCAGGGATCCAAAGCTCCCCTGCGATGCTGTGAAAGTGTCTGATGAGCATTGCTCGGGGCTGCCGTTCTCCTTGCATCCGCTTTAAATTATAAATTTAATTTGCGTACATGCCCTGGAGCTGTGGGAAATGTAGTATATGATTTTATAAATCTACTAAATTAAAAATGTGTACTTATTCTGAATCACCGAAACTAGCTGCCAGCCGCACACAAAGAGGGCTACTTCTAGCTGCAAAGACTCCTCTGCGCTCAGTTTCCGTGACAAGTGCAGCCCTAAGGAAGTGGCGTAGACTCTTTGGAAAGAAGGCAGCAGATAAGCCTTTCTCGTCTCTCCCACTGCACCGTGTAAATATCTGTTCCCTTCATGACCACTCAAGGTTTGTACTGAACTCACCAGTAGCACCGAATGTGCACCTCTAACTTCTAGATTGGTTCCACGGCACCTGTACCTCCTGGCTGCAGAGAGCTAGAAGCAAGGCCAGTGAAATAATCTGCTCATTAATGCCCCTGCTCTCGTTCCCTTCCTCTCTGCTCCCTCTTCCTCTATCCCCTCCCAAATAAACCCCCGCAGTCCAGTCCCAGGGCCCCGCTGGCTTCTGGGAGAACTCTTGATGATGCCTGTTGGCGCCATTCTAACGCTGCCCCTTTCCAGCTGGGTGCCTCTAGGCTAGTCATTTGACCTCTCTAAGGTTCAGTCTTTGATTGAGAAAGTAGTAATACCCAGTTGAATAAGCTATGGTGAGGATAACATGACGTAATGCCCTTAAAGTATTAATGGGAGAGGGACTCTCAAGAAATATTAAAAATGTTATTGTTCCTTCATTCAACCAATATTTACAGAGGTCTCAGGAGTAAAGGCTGCAGGGAATTCAAGGACAAGTAAGGTCCCTGTCCTCAGGGAGCTTGCCCTCCTGATGGGCAGAGAGCTTTGTAAACATGTGGGGGACCCTATACAACATGGCCAGAGTGACAGCAGCCTCTCGGCCAATCATGGAGGAAGGGCTCCTGCTGCCTCGGGGGCCGCTTCTGGGGTGGCTTTTTGGCCAAGAGCTGCACTGCAGGCCCTGCTTACCGCCAGGCTGGGCGCACCTGGACATGCAGCGAGGCGAGCCCCATTTTGAAGCCCAGTGGTCCCCTGACCCCTGCCTACGTCCATCAACCTCCTACCTGGGATCCTTGTCCTCCACGGCCCCTTCCCTAACGCCATTCATTCCAACGCTGACAGCGTGCCGGCCGTTCTCCACTTAGCGTGTCAACTGCTGAAGTCCCACCGTAAGTTCCTGGGAGGGAGCGGAGGCTCCCTAGCTAAAATGTGAACTTCCTCACGTGGCTTTATTGATCCAGTAAAATAAATCTCTGCAGGAGCTAATATTGGCTTTGGCTATGAAAATGAAGAGAGCAACCGACTGCATATTGATTGGGGAAGGAACAGGGACTGGCTTCTGGATGGAAAAAGTACAATTCCAGCTAAGAGGTGAGATGTCAGGAGAACCAGTTCTGGCTGCAATAACCCACTGGGCACCCCACGGCTCCTCTCTGGGGACACGAGTGGAAGAAGAGAGCTGGACAGGCCGGTGGTCGCCAAACGCCAGCCTGTGGCCAGCACAAGAGCCAGCTCTTACAAATAACAGTTTCTGGAACCAGGCCACAGAGAGTCTGATTTGATGGTCTAGGATGGCGCCCAGCCACGTGACAGCAGTAATGTTAGTCCCCCGGGCCAGAGACAGAATGCTGCCCTGAGGTTACTGAGAGCCTCCTCCAGGAGCCAGGCCCGCCAGCTGCCGGCTACCTGGGACGGAGAGGTTAAGTGTGCTTCTACAAACGAAGGCTATCCCTGGCTTGGAATAAAGGAAGGTGGAAGGAGAGACAGAGGGAACAACCCCAGGAAAAGGTCAGCAACATTACTGGCCCAAGTTAAGACAATTAAGCAAAGGTGCACCAATGTCTCAGAGAAGGAGGGGGTCACTGTGAAAATGGGGCTTCTGTGCATAAGTAGAGCGGAGAGGGGAAGAGGGGGGCTGACCCTTGGCTGCCTATTGTGGGCACAGCCAGCCTGGCCTTTGTCGGGACTGATGTGATGCCACCGCAGGCCCTGGAGCCATGGAGACCTAGGCGGGGGTGGGGGTGCGGGTGGGGGGCTGGTAAGGGAGGCCCTGCACCTCTGCCACAATCCTGTCTGTCCAGGGCACAGAGTGTTCTTTGGGGAGGAAAGGCCTCCCCACGCCACCCAGTGCCCAGTGTGAGGGACCCTGCAGGGGGTGGCAGCCTGGGCTTCGCTGGACCTCTGAGAGCAGGAGCAGCCAGCCCGACGGAGGCACAGGCCCTACTGGCAGAGGCGGGGCAGGGGATCAGAGAGGCTGAAGAAGGGAAGCCCCTTCCGGCCACGTCCCTCTCAATGAGGGCCAAGCGGGAAGAGGAGGAGAAATACGGCTCTGGTCCTTATGCTTCCTCCTGCAGGAGTGCAGGGCTCGTTCAAGGGCGCAGCCTGGGCTTGCGGGTGACGACGGGACTCCCTGAGTCTAGGGCAGGGTCCCGGGGTCTGAGTCCCCGGTGTGTCTCCACTCTCCACACATGAGCCTGTGCCCCAGCCTGGCTTCCTCTCACTTGCTGTCCCTGTAAGCACTCTCTATCCCATTAGTGCCACTCCTGCAGGGCCGACTCAAGGTGATCCTAGTGTCTGCGTCCAGCCAGCTCCTGCGTCACCTGAGGATTCCACCCAGGAAAAGAAGGCACCACGGCAGAGATGCAGATGACTTTGGGCTTGGTGTGTGGCGGTGCATTTCTGGGGCCTCTCAGGGAACAGGTTCCTATGACAATGTCGCAGGCTGGGTATGGACTTCGTGTTCATCTAGACCAGCCTCCAGCTTTACAGAGAAGGGAATGCATGGCCTGGAGACTTGATGTGGCTCCTCCCAGGTCAGACAGGTTTAGCAGCAGCGAAGCTGCACCAGCCCAAGTTCCGGGGTCTTCTCCTGGCCCCACCAGCTCTCCTTGGGTGGTGGCCTGCACTGCCCTGGTTGCCGGAGCTGCCTGGGGGACATGCCTGGGGGCCCCTACTCCCCGCGCTCTAATTCCATCTGCAGGTCCAGCTTGTTAATTTTAGGCTTCATCAGTTGGCCGCTCCAGGAGCCTTTCACTTCTGAAGCCCCACAGACAAAGCCTGCTCTCCTCCGCCTTGGCTGCCTATGGTCCACTTCTGCTGGATCTGGATTTTTTTAATTTGTATTTTTGATTATATAAGTAATGCGTGACTACAAATCCTACTGTAAAAAGGCTCAAGCTCTAAAAAAATAAAAATAAACGGATGGCCCCTCTACCACCCACCTCCTCCAAGGAAGTGCTGCTACAGCCCAATGTCTCCCTTTTTATTGATTGTATAGCATAAATCCAGCTTGCTCTATCCTGCCTTATGAAAAAAGGAAGTCCTGGTTCCCAGGAATCCCCTAGCCTCGGCAGACCCTATTTGGGAAAGAGGCTGAATGGAAAGGAGGAAGGTGTGAGAGCTGGTGATGGGGCAGAGTTGGAAGCAGGAGAAGTGATAAAGAGGGGTATCCTTACCTTTCGGTCATCTTTGAAGACGTCAGCAGTGGCAGTAAAGTGCGGAATGACCTTCTTACAGTGTGGGCACCCTGCACGAGAGGGAGAGAGAATGCTGCACACGACGGGGAGGCTGCGGAGCCAGGAGTGCCTCCTGGAAGCTCCAGAGTGGCCTTTCCAGGAGCTCCTCTCCACCCAACAGACTGCAGGGATCCATCTGACTCCCGCCCCCTGCACACCCCAATGTCAGGGCCGATGCATCAACCCTGTCCCTCAAACCACTGTCCTGTGCGTCTGCTGTCGGCACGAGGGCTTTGTGGGTGTCCCTGTGCAGGTAGCAGGCTGACTCCTGCCCGGCACCTCCCATCCTACACCCAGACTAAGGTGGACAGTTACCTCCCACAGAGGGCTGCCCTCACGGCTGGAAGAGCCTGGTGCAGAGGGAGCTTTGGGCTCAGAGGGGGCGGATGCACGCTCAGGATTCTCTGAGCCCATTACAAGGGCCCCTTTTCTCGCCCCAGTGACAATGGCAAACCTCTCCATTTCATGACTGAGAAAGTAGGACTGGGAAAGTTGGGGGGTTGAGGGGAGGGTGCAGGAGAAGCCACCCCGTGTGAGCCGCCGCCGCACATGCTTTGGGACCGGTTTCCACATTCTCAGCAAACACTACCCTCATCCCAGGCTGAGACGCCAAACCAGGTCCCTGCTCTTCGTGCTGTCCTTTGACCCTCTGCTTTATAATCAGCCTGAACCTTGGATCCACGCAGTGGAAAGCCAAGGTCAGGCCAAGAGGAGGACAAGCTACAGGAAGGCCCTGACGCTTCAGAGTAGACAGGGACCTATGGCTCCAGAGGCCCTGGAAGGGACTGTGGTCTGCATGCCATTCTGTGTCTTTTCTTCTCTGTGCCACCCTGAGCCCCTCAGGCTCTGATGGCAGCATCTCAGGCACAGGCTGACCTGTGTGGGGCCACTCTGTCCTCCTGACACAGCAAACCCAGGGCAGCATCCACTGAGGACAGAGCCTGGGAAGCTGCGGGTCGCTCTAGCCCAGGCCCACTTTCTCAACCCTTCCCTCAGCACCGGAAGATCAGAACCCAAGCCTACCTTCTCTCTCAACCGTCCCCCGGATACTGAACACAGCTGTCAAGAGAACAGAACTGCTTCCAGGGGAGGATTTCCCTGACTATGGCAATTAATTCTCATCAAAACACAGGTAGGGGAGGCCAGGTGCCCTGTGGGGAGGCCTGACTCCAGCCAACTGCCTGACAAACGGCCAGGCCGGCCCTCCAGCCCTCCAGCCCTCCCTTGGCCTGGGGAAGCCAAGGCGGTGACAGAATGGTTTTGCTCATCTACTTTCTCTCTTTTAAAAATAAGATAATAATGATTGGCATTTCAAAGGGTTTTGTGAAACCAAATTAAGGCTAAGCTATGACTTTGGCTAAGAGACCACGATTTTAATCTGAAGTCAGCAGTTGAATGGGTTCCTGAGATGGGCAGGACCACCCATACAGCCTGGCTGGCAGAACAAGTGGTTGGCCCCAGCACAGTGTGGATGGTGATGGGGAGGGTCTTAAAGGAATTTCCATCACCTAAACTGGGAGTAGAGAAGAAAGCTAGATTGGTTATGGGCTATATCAGAAGTAAGTGTGGCTAGCGCAGCCTAACTCACAGCAGATACAAATAGAAGTTTTTTTAATTGCCTCAGTGGCAATTACAGGAACACTTCACTAATGTGACCTAACAGAGGGAAGACGAGCGCGAATTCAAGCAATTTCACACTATGAAGAGTGTAAGGTGCGAGTTGGCTGACAAGGCTCGCCGAAGCATGCCCTAGGCCCGAGAGGCCCTGTGAAAGGCATGGATGCCCACCGACAGCGTCAGGCTGCCAGAAATACGCTGCCCTCTTCCCCCAAATCTACTACCACTAATTTTTCCTTTCTAACCCCTTTGCTTACTGAGAGTATAAAAGTAACTGTCAGCCTAGTGCAAACTCCTGTTAGCATCCATTTAAAGTATTAGGTCTCAGATTAATGGCCTCCTGTTGCCTCTGATTTTCTCATTATCCAAAAGAAAGCGCACGGTGAATGACTAACAGGAAGGGAGGTTGTTTAAAAAAGGGCATAAACAAGTTGCCAAGAGGTATCAGGTGGGCCAGAGAGGCATGAGTTTTTAAATTTGGACTCTTTAAAAAAAGTCACCACCTCTGTAGAGCAGGAAACCAAAGGGGTTTCCCAGAGTGAGGAGACAGAAACAAAGGCTGAGGATAGGACAGAAGCTTCCAGTTTCAGAGATTCGGTCAAGCTGGCCTAACGAGGCCGAGGCCAGCCACCGCGGCTGGCCATTCAGAGCAGGGCGGGGCTCGGAACTGGGGAGAACATGAAATCGCAGCGGGAGGGCCGTGTGGGGACTATGGAGGTGGGAGCTGGAGGGAGGGACAAGGAGGTTGGTTTTTGCTTTTTTACTTTATGTCTACCTCATTAGGTATTTGACCCTTTTGTAGAATTTAGAGTCTTTGTATATAAGTAAGTATATATTATGTACTATATCTATTATAAATAAGTGAATATTATTTCTATTATTAAAACATTTTTGAAGATTTGTTTGTCTTTGGATAGTTCCCATCCCCCAATACCTTTAACCCACTGATTAACCCGTCTTTGGAGTCTGGAACAGGGTTTGGAGTTAGGGAGATGGAAGATTCCAGACCACCAAGCCCTTTGCCAGAAGTTGAGTCACTCAGTGACTCACCCTCCATTTAAAGTTATCTCTTGCCAGGGCCAACTGTGAGGAGGCCCTGAGGCCTGGCAGGGACCGCGCCTCCTTCCTCCGTGTCCTGGGTCCAAGGCACTGCACTGTGCACAGCTGGTATTTGAGGGATGTCCTTAGCACCCCAGCAGGGTAGGAGTCCCCACCCCAGGGTCAGGGGGAAAGAGGGACATTTCTAGGGGAAAGTATTTAGTCCGGGCTTTCTAAAGCCACCTAGCAGCTGGTCAAGTGCTCCTATTTCTACAACCAGGTTGTCACTTGCTGCTGAGAAAACCCTGAACCTCTGAATTGAATCTGTGCCCCCCAAAAAGGAGCACCAGGCTGCAGGTGTTCCTCTGTCACTAACGTGCTTGGAGGGTCTTGGGCAGATCACTAATCGAATCTCCTGGGTCTCAGTCCTGCACCCTTCCCCCATCCCCACTCTGCCCAGAAGGAAGGCGTTAACCCCTTAAAATCCCTTGTCTTTTAGGCAAGCTCTGAGGACAGACAAGGACAGTGAGAAGCTCTATAAGGAACCAAGAAAGCAAAAGTCCCACCCAGGGGGACGTGTTAGTCTCCGGAGGGCGGTGTCTGAGGCTGGGGGACAGGAGGCAACCCCTTCCAGATGGCTAGCGCTGAGACACATTATGGATTACTGGCACTTGAAAAGTGGGGGCAGGAGGGGAGCAAACAGGAGGGCTGGCTGCAACTCAGCAGGTTTATGAGGGGCTTCAGCTGCCTGGCGTCTCCGCAGAGCACGGCTTTATTATCCCCACTCCATTAAGCTGAGCTGTAACCTGGGGGAGAGAGTGAAGGGCAACGGAAGAAGAGTGGGAAATTCAAGAGCCTTTCCTCTTAAGTGTCAATTAACTTCAAAATGGGAATACACAAAACCTGAGGTCACAAACACCAGTGTTAGCAGGCGGGCCACTTCCTCGGCTTAAGCTTTGATTACAAGGAATGTGACTGTGCTTTATCGCAGCTTCGAAACCACTGGCTCCAAAGCCACATGGGGAGGCTAATTCCAAGTCGCTAAGTTCTAAGGTTTGTGGGTAAAGTCAGGATGGAGGGAGCCAAGGGGTGGAAGGAAGTGGCTAGGTAGGAGGCTGACAGCCTGGAAGGTTCCAGGAACATGAGGAGACTGAATAATTCTACAGCAGGCCCTGCCACGAACGGAAGCAGAGGGCTTTAGGACTGTGAGAAAGACTCCCCAGAAGGAGGGAGAGATCCCGGCAGCTGACTGACAGAAGCAGGTTCTGGATCTGGAAGGACCTCAGCCTGGAATGAAGCTGGGGAGTCTTGTTTACAGCACAGGTGAGCTGAAAGTTACCGGCCGATGCCCCGGTCCCAGGAGGATCTTGGTGCGGTCCGGCCCAGCCCTCCACCTCACCCCTCAGTGAGCATCCCAGCTGCTTACAAGGGGCGTAGAACATGACCAAAGTGTGTTTCTTCTTCTTCAGGGTCTCCCGGAAGTTGTCCCCCATCAGGTGCAACACGCTGGTCTGCTGCTCTTCCCAGGTGGGCTCTGGGGGTGGGGGGGCCTCGGGGCTGCAGGAAGCCAGGGGCGGAGGGACACAATCATAAGGAGAGGCTCACGCATAGGCAAATGCTTCCAGCCCTACCCTCCAGCGCCACCGCGCAGGGGAGTACGAGAGAAATCCCTTTGCATCCTTTCTAAAATTTAATTTAAAACCTCAGTTTAAACATGAAAAAGTCTGTACCATCAGCAAGAGATCTGATTCCCTCTGAAGAACCGAACAAGAAGCCGGTTAGGGCGGGGCAGACTCTCCAGGTTAGGGGCTGTCACGCCTTGCTGCGGGTACAGGAGCTCCTCCGCAGGGCTCCTCTCCCCCTCCCTCTTGTTTCTTCTGAGACCCTGAAGGGCCTTCCATTACCGTCTGTTCCTGAGCCTTTGTTCTGGTGGAGACAGCATGGGCCAACAGGTGTAGGGAGTTCTGGGTTCAAATCCACTTACTTACCAACTGTGCAACCTTAGGTAAGGCACTAACCTCCTCTGAGCTTCCATTTTTGTTGTTGTTGTTGTTAAATGAGCACAATGATACCCGCTTTCTGGGATCTTTATAGAAAGCAGAGAGCGTGCGGAAAGCGCCTGGTCAGCCAGGCCGCTAGCCGTCGCTGAGAGCCCGTGTGCTCTAAAGGACGACCGGCGTTCAGTACGTGCTCGCGATTTTTCATTCTCTTCCTGTGCCCTGGCTCCCTCTACTCTGCCTCACAGACACACCGTTCTCTTGGGTCTTTTGCAAGCCTTTGTTGTCCTTGGCCCCTTCTCCACAGCCACACTTCTCTCCCTTCTCTGAGGGCATCTGGGTGGCTCACTTGGCCCCCTCACAGGAGGGGGAAATGCTAAGAACTGCATGTTCTGAAGTCCTTGGGTGAGCTGGCGGGTCCTTGGGCCAAAAACTGTAAGGGTACCCAGGCTCTCATGAACTGTGTCTACCCCCCCAGATTCTTATGTTGAAGTCCTAACCCCCAGTATCTCAGAATGTGACTGTCTTTGGAGACAGGCGCTGTAGAGAGGTAATCGAGTTAAAATGAGGTCATCAGAGTGGGCCCTAATCCAATCGGACTGGTGTCAAGAAAGGAGATGAGGACACAGACAGAGGGAAGACGCAGGAAGAAGATGGCCAAGGAGAGAGGCCTCAGAAAAAACCAACCCTGGAGACACTGGGTCTTGAACTTCTGGTCTCCAGAATTTTGAGAAAATAAACTTGTGCTGTTAAGCTACCCGGTCTGTGTTACTTGCTGTGGCAGCCCTAGCAAACTAATAAGTAGGCTGCGGGAGCTCTTTGAATTCTTTATTCTCAACCCCAGAGCACCACAGCCTGCACTGTGAGCGCTACTCGTTGGGACCCAGTGAACCACCTGCAAGCCTGGGTCCAAATAAGTGCAGCTCAGTGTGAAGAGCTGAGTGTCTCCATCATTTATTCAAAGGGGATGGAATGAAGTGCATACGATAAAACCTGAAGCCAAGACACTGGGAGAAGGGCAGGGGTCCTTCGAAAAAAGAAACACAGGGCTTATGAGCTGATGGAATTGCATCCAGAAAGGCTACCTGCTGGATGAGGACACCTGGCGGGCGCAGCAGTGGCGGTTTTAGGGTTGGGGAAGTCCATCTGCCTTGGCTCCCGCGGCCCTGAGCCAAGGACAGCAGTGCCTAAGGCGTAATTCCCCTCCTCAGGGCTGTCTCTGGCGGCCGACAGCCAGGAGTCAATGTGCACTATCAAGACCATCAGACTTACTTTTGCATCCACTCAATAAAGTTCTTCTTCGTTCTGAGCACAGGCACTGCATTTTTCTCTCCGTTCTTAAAATACTTCAGTGTAGGAAACTCGGAGATGTGGAATCTTTCTGCCAGGGCCTTGTTGACGGTGGCATCGACAGCTGCAAGGACACCAGAGCTCTGGGATGGGGGAGAGGCCAACCATGCACAACAGCCTCAGACACAGTGTTGGCAGAACAGGTGAGCCCAGACGACAGCCCCCAACCCACCCAGACCTGCTAAAACTTCACTGGGGGGCAGGCGGCCCCTTGGCTCACATACCCAAAGGAGTGATGGAACAATGGCACATCCACCGTTTCTCATGTAGGGGCAAAGATGAGGCTTTTCAATCTGCCCCATCAAACAGGCTGCGTAGACTGTGGCTGTTCCCAAGAGCCAGGTCCCAGAGAAAAGAGGGAGAATCTTGGGGCTTCCCCACCAGAGCCATAACCTGCCAGAGGTTACCTGGATGGGCATGGGAATGTGATCCCACTGCCTCTCTGCACCCCTCCATCCCTGGGAGAGGCCCCACCCGTCTGACTAAGACATGTCTACCAGGGGACATGGAGGTACTACAGACCTCCAGGGACCGGGAGAGCTGCTACAGAGCTGCAGGGAAAAGTCATTGTAATGATTCACGTCACTGATTCTGTAGACAAGAACGGTGCGGGGAGGTTAAGGAAAGGATGCTTACGTCTGCGGCTCCGTGGAGGGCTTCTGCCGCACTCTCAAACTCTGGCTTCATTTTCTTACAGTGTCCACACCCTGTGGGAAAAGATGGAGAGAGACCATTCCTATGGCTTGGAGGCCCTTGTCTCCTGCTGCCACGACCGCAAGGCAGCTTGGTCCTATTCCCAAGGGCGGGGGGCGGGGGGGCCCGGGAGAAAAGAACAATGAGCACCAGCTCGAAGAAATCTTTGGCCTAATCCACTGGGGAAGGTCCAGCCCCACTGAACCGCCCATTTCTCTTCTACTCATAAAATACTTCTCATTCTTCTATTTCTATGGCATTTAATTCTGTTCTGCCTTGAGACTGTCATATAGCTGTCTTCTGATATTTAGGAGCAGCCAGGGCATCTTTTTAAAACATAAATCAGATAAAAATTCCCTCGGTTAAATCTTTCCTATGGCAGGGACATCAAAATTCAAACTCCTTACCCCAGCCACAAGCCCACACCATCTGACCCCTCCGATCTCAACTCCCTCCTGCTCTCTATTCTGCAGCCCGTGGCCCTCTTCCTGTTCTCCTATCGCACCAAGCTCATTTCTACCTCAACGTTCTTAACGCTGTTGCCTGGAACACGATCTTTCCCCAGGTCTCAACGTGGCTCACCCCTTTATTTCGATCACCCTTCAGTACAAATTTCACCTCTACAGAGAAATTCCCTGGCCACATAATCCAAAAGAGCCTCACTCCATCACGATCTCTTCCAATATCCTATTTATTTTCTCAAGTGAACTCAAGACAGCTGGAATATCTTGCTTGTTCTCTGTCCATCCCCCAGCTGGACCATGAGCTCTAGAGGCTCAGCTGTCTGTCTAGCTCACCACCACAGTCCTGGTACTGAGGATGGTGTTCCACACACTGAATGAATTAACCTCATGGCTATACTGTTCAGGTTTACGCCTGCGATTGCAAGATGTAACTGGGCTAAATTCTTTTGGAGCAAGTTGTGCCTTGCACCCGGATAGTGGCTAGTTTGACTAAACACCTCTATTTAATATAACTGGCAGCCACGGCAGTTACTGTGCATGCACTTCTCCTCTGCACCACCGTTCATACAGTTCCCCTGCTCCTTACTAGGTCTAAGAAGCATCTTTGGAAACCTCCAACACCCGTGGGTGCTGGTCTGAAGTTTCCCATATATCCCCTAGGGTTCTCTTGATACCATTATGGTTTTCGCCTCCAGCATCAATTCCCTCTGCTCCCTGAACAAGGTACTGAGGCTACTCAACAAACTTCTGTAAACGGTTTATGATGAGGGGACTGGCCAGGCCCCGAGGAGGAGAAAGATCTGGCCAAGCAAATATCTTCTTCACTGGTGTCCATTTACTCTGGGAGCCACGGGTCCCGGTCAGTGCCACCTTAGCCCCAGCCCCCGCTTCCTGGGCCTGGCCTTCAGGGTGTCCCGGCTGCGGGACTGCCAGAGGAGGAGGTAGATAGTTGGGAGCATGACTCCAGCCCACTGTGTTTTAGTGTCCTGATTGTGATTTGATAGGCCATTAAGTTTTATTGCCAAACTTCCTTGTTGGGTTTTTATCATCTGTGTAAGTGTGCTTACGCTGATTTTCATGATCTGGCACAGAGGCTATGCATCAACTTCTCAATCATACTCTTTTCTGGCTGTAGGAGTGTTGGCCTCCCATCAACCCCAAGCCTTCAGATTCCTCTGGACTCCATTATCTTCAATTACACTTATAATTTTATTATAAACCAGCTAAGGAGACTTTCCTGGATCTTGGAACGAGAATTTTCCAGGGGACCAGATTAATTTGGAAAGCTCCCTGGTACCTGGGAGTCTAAAGGAGCCTGGGTTTCCCTATCCACGTTCCTGATGCCTTACCTGGACCTTGGCTTGGGGCATGCCACGGAGGCGGGGCTCCCACAGACGCCAGCAGAAACACTAATGTCCTAACACCATGACTGCCCTGCCCCAGACACCTCAGAGCTTTTTTGAGGTTTCCAGGTGTACAAGGCGGGACCCCAAAAAACTGGAATTATCTTCTAGAGGGCGGGCCCCTAGTAGTATAGCCTTCCCCACTGGGTGAGTGTTCCGGGAACCCGTCGGTATCATTGTCCCGGCCGGCGTCGTTGTTGAGAGGCTGTGTTTGGCTTCAGTGAATTTTTTTTTGAAGATCCAGCACATTTGCCCCTTTCATGAAGTGATGAGTGCACCTGTCCACACCACACGGAGTGTTCTCACCGTCCCTATTCACCCGATCTCGCCCCAAGTGACTTGTTTTTGTTTCCCCAGATGAAAAAAGTCCTCAAAGGGAAACATTTTGCCGATGTGGAAGAGGTGAAACAAAAAATGGCAAAAGCACTAAATGGCATCAAAATAGATGAGTTCAAAAATGGTTTTGAGCAGTGGAAAAAAACATCTGAATAGGGGTATTGCATCAAATGGAGAGTATTTGGAAGGTGACTAAAGTTTAAATAAGTAAGAATACACAATTTTTAATAAATAAATTCTGGGTTTTTTGGGTTCTCCTCTCGTATACACACCAAAGTTGACTTGTTATTCAGACACCCTGGAGCAAACTCACACACTGATAGATGCTTCTGTCCATCACACAGCCTTCTTGTTCAAAGAAAGATTTGAGTTTTTTTTCTTCTTTATGTTAGTGTAAAATGTGAATAATAAGCCTTAAAAATTTTTCTTCCAGGTCTCTATCCTAAGGAAATAATCTGACACGTGGACAAATATTTATGCATGAAAATGCTGTGTGCAGCATGATTTACAATGGGAAACGATGTAAACAACAACCGTCTTCAGCATTACACTGCCGGGATTTATGGTGCCATTATACAATGGAATATTATGTGACCTCAAAAAGCATGCGCAAAAAGGCATTTTTAAAAACATTAAGAAAATATGTATAAGATAGTGTTAAGAAAAATGAAAAAAGAAAAAGATGCACAGAAAAAGGGACTTAAAGAAATAAAATTGAAGTCCTTCCTCCCACCTGGCCCAATAAGCAAATGAAAAATCCAGATGAATTAAAGAACAAAATATAAAACCAAAAATATCATAACAAGATATAGTACGCTATTTTTATACCTTAGGGGTGAGTGTCTCAGGCAATCCGTGAATCCCAGCGGCGGGGATGGGAAAAGGCAGCTTGCGGAAGGCTCAGTGGCGAGGCCGTGGCCTCTAGAACTGCCTGGGTTTTAACCCTGGCCCCCCTTTTCGGTCTCTGTGGCCTTTGGCGAGGTTCTCCACCTCTCCGTGCCTCTTGACATGCACGTCACAGATTTTGTTGTGACGGCTAAATGTGTTAATACATGGATGGTGCTTAGAACAATGCCAGATCCACAGTAGGTGCTCAAAAAATATTCTAGCTATTATTTAACTACTAAAAATGTAAAGCTTTTATACAATGAAAGGCACCAAAAAGAAAGTTAAAGCAAGTGACAGAGAACATCTGGAACATAAAAGATTACTATCCATAACTATAGAGTTCTAGGTCAAGAAGAAAAAAAACCAAACTACCCAGCAGAAAAATGGGCAAAGAGCACGACCAGGCAGTTCACAGAAGAAATAAGGCAAGCTGATCATCACAGGGAAAGATACCCAGCCCCTGGGGCCAGAGAGCTGCGGACAAGTAGCTCTTTCGCCCAGGTTAGCAGGAATAGAAAAGGCTGAGAGTGTCCGAGGCTGGCAAAGAGGCAGGCTGTGTCACACATTGTCAGGTGTGGTGACACCTTTTTGGAGGGCAAGGAGGCAGGATCTATCGCAGCTCAAGCACACTTACCCCATGGCCCAGCAACTTCACTGTCAGAAATGAGTCATAAATATTTAGACATGGTCCCAAATATATATATTTACACATGCTCATTGCAATGTTTGAACAGTGTAAGACTGCAGGCAAATGTCTATCATCAGGGGAATGATTTATTGTACAATTTATGGTATCTCTAAATTATAAAACATTATTCAGTGCTTGAAAAAACCGAGGGAGGTTTATATGCTAACACCTAACATTGACATGAGAACCCCTTCAATACCTACTGGTAAGTGAAATAAAAGAGTACCACAGAAAAATGGACAGGGAAAGATCGTATTTATATAGAAAATAAAACCCCCGTTACTTAGGTGGAAGGATGTACCACCTGTCGCCAGCAGTCAACCTTGCAGAGGGAGACAGGCTGGGGAACACTATGTTCTCATGTGTTCCTTGAGCCTTGCACTGCCAGTAATACAAATATTTTTAAAATTATCCTTAAATTATTTATGCAATTAAAAAATAAAAGTGATTGCATGAAGGAGTTCTATGGCATGAATGCTATATAAATCCATATATGTCAGAAAAAGTCAGTTTAACTGGGTATTAACTTAATAAATAAAAGTTTAAAACAAGGGAGAAATAAAAGAAACTAGTGAGAATGATGCCAAAAAGCGAAAAGTGGTTCCCTCTGCATCATGGGATTACAGGTTGCTTTTTCCTTAATCATTTATATTTCTCTATGCCTTCTAGATTTTCTACAAAGATCACATATTACTCTGAGAATGAGATTGAAATACAGAAAGTCTGGACTCGGGCAGGGACCTGCCAGCCAGTGGACAGCCCAGCTTCCGGAACACAGGCTGGACACAGCCGCTATCCGCACAGCACAGACCTCCTGGTGGCAGATTACAGCAAAGGGAACATCTCACGGGGCCTGTCGCCAAGGGAACAGGGGAGGACAAGGGCGGGGCCGCAGGTTGGCCCCAGAGCTCTGGGGAAGGGGGTGGCAAGGGATGCGCTGGTACCCTGGCAGCCTCTTTCTCGGATCCCCTGCCTTTCCCTCAGCACCGGAATGAGAGAGACAAACTGCTCCTCAGTGACACCCTTCCTGGGAACTCCCACTTTGTTCCTTTTACCATCCCCACGCTGGCACGCTCACTCAGGTGGTGTTATGGCACCAAGTCCTTCCCTGGCCTGACGCAGGGCTGGGGTTACATGGACAGGGAGGGGCAGCTGGATGTTACTGCAGCAAAACAGAGGAGGACGAGAGAAGATGTGTGACAACATATAGCCTGATTTCTCATTCAGAAGCCTGCAGAAAGGAGTGAAAGGCACCAAGGAGGGACAGTAAATGTCCCGCTGCCACGCCCTTTCCAGCCACTGTCTTTGTCCTCTGTGGGACTGCAGAGCTGGGCCTGGAGCTACAGCCTCCCACATCCACCCAGATACCCCCCCCCACCCCCACCCCCACTGAGACGGATGGAAAAGGAGGAAGTGCTGAGCAGTGGAGAGGCGGCCAGCAGAGCTGGGGCCCAGGCTCAGTGCATATGCCCCTCACTGAGTCCACTGCTGCCTCAGGCTGTCCCCCTAGGAGGGCGGGGCCCACGGGGCAAACCTGCTTTAAATTTCAGCTTCCCCTGCTCCCGCGTGTGACCTGGGGCCCGGAAATAACACACGCAGAGGGCCCCAGCGCCGTGGCTGAGCCGTGCCTGTTTGCTCAGCGCAGACTCGACTCGGGTGTCAGATACAGAGGCTGCTGAAGAGTCTGTGTGGGTTTCTACAACTTCAGCTGGGAGAGAACAGAAAGCAGGTGAGGGGAGAGGCTGAGGGTGGAAGTAAGTGGCAGGACATCTGGGAAAGAGAATCAAGAAGCAGGAGGCCAGTGGGGTGTTTGATAATTACAACAGCCAGGGCCCTGTGACCTTTCCTGCCAGGAACCTAGGAGTGTGGTTCCGCAGGCATCCACAAAGGTCCCAGGCAGAGGACACAGTGACTTGCCCTGGAACCTACAGGTGCCAGGGAGCACCCACCTGGCATAGGCACAGGTCAGGAGGAGAGCTGAAGACCCAGACCAGGAAAGAAACAAACAAGAAGCACTTGTGCACAGAAACCTGTGCATGGAAATAACCCTGCCGAGAGATACCACGGCTCTTCCGCAAGTCGGTGTCAGGAACAATGTTAACTTTCTGCTCTATACTTTCTTATAGTAACCCTTGATAAACATACATGCCTTCCTTTTTAATTAGCAAAAATTAATACACCACAAAAATTAATACAGCCTTTGGTTTCAGCCCCACTATTTTAGTCTGTTGGAATCCTTTAAAATGGTGCAACCGTTCAATATTTTCTCTAGCTGTCCTCTCTTCCAACTCTAACCTTCCCAGATTTGGAAGTATGTCTTGCTTTTTATAGTTATAACAAAATTGCTGATTTAAAAAAAACGTAGTGCCCTCTAGACAGAACCATCTCAGCCTCCCCACCCCAGTCAGAAAACTGCAACTCACTTTTGATAAAAGGAAGACATGCCAGTAACCCCATCCCAAGAAACAAACCAAGGCCCTAACCAGTGTGGCTCAGTTCGATTCCCAGCCAGGGCACATGACTGGGTTGAGGGTTCAGTCCCCGATCGGAGTGCTTGCAAGAGGCAATTGGTTGATGTTTCTCTCTCAAATTAATGTTTCTCTCTTTCTCCTTCCCTTCCCCTCTCTCTGGAAACAAATAAATAATCTTAAAAACAAACAAACAAACAAACAAAAACCACCAAGGACATTTGGAATCCTTAGTAGGATCTATGGTCTTCTATGTTGACAGAGACCAACCTGTTTTCCAAGTCTCCAAAATGGTCTGTTTCTAAACCACTCCCTATTTGGGTTGGGACTGATACCTGTAATGCCGTGATTTCCAGAATTCGCCTCTTCTACACTTGGAAAACCTGCACGGCACTGCCAGCCTCTAGCCTCCTGACGTTTGTCCTTTCCTCCAGGTCCCTCAAACACCGCAACGATGGTTCCTGATCACTGCGGGTTTTCTGGAGCAGCTGACAGGATACATAGCTAGGTAGCTAGGAGCTCTCTGCTTTCAGTTCACCCTCCCGGGCTCCGAATTCTCTCTCTAAACCATGTGCACTCATCCCTTCCCAGGCGGCAGACCGAGCTCCTGGATGAGGAAGAAGGCTGTGTAGGGAGATTACATAAGGCAGAGCCACTCCTATCTGGTGAGAACTTTAAGAGGTAGTTCGTCAGGAAGCTTCACCTCATGCTTCTGCCCCGAGCCCTCTCACGCTGCCGGTCCCATACATATGCACAGGTGCAGAGCCAGGGGGCTGGCAGACACCTCATGGAATGCAGGGTCTCTAACTGGCAGACACCCACCAAGGGTGCCTCTGACAGCTCCATTCGTAAAGTTTGAGATCAGAGCCCCTCGGCAGAGCTCTACACAGAGCAGGATATTATTCATAATATTCATTAATAATGACTAATGGGGAAAACAAAAGCTGCCATCTGGTTTCTAGTTCTCATTCTCTGATTTCTAATTTAGTTCTAGAACAATTTCATTTGTTCATTTTCTCTTCATTAACCCCTTACTCTGTTCTGTGCCCAGGGGTGACCTGGGTTGGGGGTAGGGGTAATGAGTGATCTCCTTTTGGTTCAGGAAGGGAAGAGGACGCACATGAGGAGGAGGCGAAAGGAGGGACCCTGGAGTCAGGCTCCTGGCCCCAAGGCCCTACACGCGACAGCTGCGACAGTGGGTTGCTCACAACTTAAGACTACAAAAAAGAACAGGCAAAACATGTCTCGTTTACAATCAGGATTGTTAAAAAGAAAGCACTTAATAAATGATTATTAAATGATTCCAATCTATCTGGTACATATTTTTGGATAATGTACAGCAGTGGGCTCCAACCTTTTTGGCACCAGGGACCGGTTTCACAGAAGACAATTTTTCCATGGACCAGGGGGTGGGAGGGGATGACTTTATAGCCTGCCACGAGATGCAGATTAATTGTCACTTGCCGCTCCCTGATAGGGTTTTGATATGAGTCTGCAAGCAATTCATTGATTATGGTCCCTGTGTAGTCAAACCTCTCTAATGATAGCCTGTATCTGCAGCCACTCCCCAGCACTAGCATCACCGCCTCAGCTGCACCTCACATCATCAGGCATCAGAGTCCCATAAGGAGCACGCAGCCTAGATCCTTTGCATGTGCGTTCACAGTAGGGTCCATGCGCCTATGAGAATCTAATGCGGCCGCTGACCTGATGGGGGCAGAGCTCAGGCTGTAAAGCCAGTGACAGAGAATTGTAAACACAGATGATGAAACTTCCCTGCCTGAGACTCGCCTCCTGCTGTGCAGCCCAGTTTCTAATAAGCCGCGGGCCAGTACCAGTTCATGGCCCAGGGATTGGGGACCCCTGATTTACAGGACTCATCAAAGGGATACCTACTCTTCACGTTGTGATGCATAAACCACAAACCATCGCTCAAACCACTCTGCACTCCTCCCAGAGTCAGGCGGGCTTTCTTGACACACACGAGAAAGACCGACACACAGCGGTGAAGTTCCCAGGCAAGATCTGAAAACAGCCAGCCTGCATTTGCCTTTACTGCAGGGATAAGGATGCAGGCAGGGTGACTTCAGCTCTAGATTCAACATAACTTCCTGCAAGACTTGCTTCCATCAGCAACTCTGTGAGACTGGCTGGGAGAGCACATTTCTGCTAGGGAGAGCGCTGCAGTGGTGTTTGGTGGGCAGTATTCCAGACACCTCCAACCACAGGGTCACCCTCGCTGAGGCCCTAGCAGGACCAGGGGTGACCTGCTCCGACGGACCCGTCATTTGCTCTTAATCAGGAGGTTTTTTTGAAACTTGGTTTTTGTTTGTTTGGTCAATTTTCTAGAAAGTCAGAAGGAAAAGGGCCAAAGGGAACATTTTTTCTTTGGATTCTCTTAAGAATTTGGCACTTATAAGAAAAAAGGAGTTGGGGAAATCCCCAGGAGTAATCTGTTTATGAAAAATTCCCACCTACACATATCCATGTGATGCTGAGGGGGAGCGGGGCGGGCAGACCAGAGTCGGTATACAGGGAACAATTTGTGCCACTTCTTTGTGCATCAGTCTCCGTATCTGTAAAATGGAGTTAATCATATTTGCTCTGTGGCACGGTGGGTACTATAGAAGGACATGACCCTGTAAGAAGCCACTGTAGCACTCTAAGGTGATGTGCAGCTGTTAGCATAAGGATCCCTACAACTAAGATGATAACAATGTATTATTGTAACAGGGGAATGCAGAGGATATTCCCTGTAAACCTGGCTTGGGGGAGGGAGAAGCTTAGGACAGACACTGAGAGTTGCTTTCCATAACTACGGCAACTTGGCTAGCTTTATAATTGTGTTAAGTAGCTGTCCAGAGGGGTTTGCCTCCGTGGCACCGGGCCGCACCTGCCCGGGCTAACAATGGCAGCCAGAGAATGGGCAGATGTAGTCAATTGTGGGAGGAGTCAGAGATGGGTTACAAAGGAGGCGCCAGGATTTAAACAAGGCAAGGGAGCCATTTTCTTTCTCTCTGCCAGGGGGCTTAGAAAGAAGAAAAGCAGGATGGAGCAGCCATGCAGAGCTCTCTTAACCACGCGGCTTGGGAAGGAGGAGCGCTCTTGGCCACGCAGGGAGTGGTGGTGAGGGAAGAGACATGCTCTCTGTGGTAAGGGATTCTTGCCATGCAGTTTGAAGGGGAGCAGTGAGAAGGGAGAAGTAAGTGCTCCGGCTGACTCCGGAGCTGCAAAGGACTTGCAAGATCCTGCCTGCTGCACCTGGATTCTACCTGGGCTGTTAAGACCCATGCCTTTCCTGAGTTTCACCGTGATCCAGAGCAACATGGCACATGCCTTTCTGGACTATTATATTGAGGCTGATGGCAGTGTTTTCCAGATCCTGCACAGATAAGGGCATGGGAAACTTTGGGGGACGCTTTTGGCTACTAGCCTGGTGGGGAGCATGGAAAGTACTGGGTCTCATGGGAAAAGAGGGCTCTGAGCTGAGGTGCTCTGAGCCCCACCAAGGTTGGAGTGTTGTAAATAAAGACCTGCTCCTTCCAGCATTAATTGTTGAGTCATTCGCAAAGGCACCCCGCAGATGAGCCCTGGGCTGCTCGCTTACAGTTTAAGGAAGTTCCGTAACGTTGTCACTGAACATGCGCTAGGGACCAGATGATTATGACCCTGACCTGTAGTTATTTTTTGGTTTTTTTCCCCCCTCCTCTTCCTTGCCATCACTGGGCCAAAGGGCTGGCGAGAAGCTACAAAAGAAGAGCACCCCCCACACACGCTGCTAAGGACCCGCCTTCTCCATCCACTGGGATGGGCCCGTCCTCCCCCAGGAGCTCTGCGCCCCAGGATGCCGTCCCCTTGCTCGTACACCACCCCTGCCCACCTTAGGAGAGCAGCCTTCTCTCTCAGAAATGAGTTGCAATCGATTTCCATTCTCCATGGGAATGGGGGGGTCACTGGCCTAAGAAGAATCCTGAGCTACAGGCCTTCCAGCCATATTACAAACACATTGTAGGGCATCACCCATTGTCCTCCTTTGATCCACTGTGGCCGCTTCAGGCTGTGACCGACCCTGAGGAGCAGACAGAAGGCCTTCTACATGCGGGTGAATCCCCAGGCCTGGGCTCCCTGTGCCCTCCCAGCTGCTGGGCAACATGCAGGCCCTCTTGGGCCTCAGTTTCCCCATGGGTAAGATAAGGGGTGATTCCTGCCCTAGGCAATGTCTAAGGATCCTCCTGGTCCTAATTCCTCCAAGTCTGGGAAATCCATGTGTATTTCCTGGCTCACGCTGACTTGGCGGAAGCGGCTCGGGCCTGCCAGGTTGAGCTGAGGGACACATGCGGCCCGACTGGGACCTGTGTGCTCTTCCAGTGGTGACGCAGGGTGGGCTGTGTGCACCATGAAGGCAGGAGCCTCGCCTAGCACCAGACAGGCCCTGGCACCGAGGAGGTATCCGACAAGCAAGTGCTCACTGGACTCACGTCCCGGAGCAGCGCCGTCCTCCGCTGAGGGAGGAAGGATGTGGTAGGGAGGAGCAAGGTTCCACTCACATGGGGCGTGGAACATGACGAGGACAGAGGAGTGTTCCTTCACAAACTGGTCAAAGTCTTCATCGGTCAGGTGATAAACGGAGCCGCCCTCATCTGCCCAGGGAGTCTCGGGGACCTGGGGCTGTGGCGGCTGTGGACTGGAAGACCAAAAACAGGCAGAGCTCAGAGCAAGCCCTGGGGCCTGAGCAGCCCTTACAAAATCCAGCCCCCAGCACAAAGTCCCCACTGGCTCCACCGCATGGCTGGCTGCAGGGGCTCACCAGGAATCCCCCTGGGGAAGGGGCAGAGAGGTGAGTGGTCTGGCCCTGCCCACCTCCGCTGTCCCCTCAAAGCCTCACAGAAGTGCCTAGCTGATATCCCATCACAAACAGGGACGTTTACCTATAGCTTTCTAGGCAGCTCCAGAATCTCGCTGCCTCCCAGGGATCTGGAGGTTTGTAAATTTCTCAAGCTCTTTCAGACTTTCAACAAATTGGCAAGAATAAATAGAACAGCAAAGAGCGTGACCTTTAGAAAGCTCGCTGTTGTGTTTAGTAATGCCCCACAGGCAGGAAGGGGCTGGGGGAGGGAACACTGCAGGGGAGAGGGTGTACACGAGGGTGTACACTCGGGGGTGAGGAGGAAAGAGAGGCCAGGTGTCCCAGAAAGACCAGATCTGGGCTGGGAAGGGAAAGGGGGGCTGTCACATGGGTGACCAGCGTGGGAGGAAGCCGTGATAAGGAAGAGTGAGGCCAAGGGAACCAGGCTGCGGATACCCTAAGTATGACAATGTCTCAGTTACATCACAACTCCTTCCTAGAGACCGGGAACAAGGCTATCTAGTTCTCCCCAAGGCACAGTGCTAGAGCAGAAAGAGTAGCTTGAGGTCAGTCCCATCCCAACTCCACCATCGCTAGCTGAAAACCTCGGGAAGCAGCCCAGCCTCCCTGGAGCCCGCTCCCGCCTGGGAGAGCTGTGTGCTGGTACCTACATCACCAGTAGGCTGAGCACGGGGGCTCTCGGGTGCCCTCCATGGCTCCAAAGTTGAGGCCAAGACTGCTGCTGACACAAATTCTCTGATGCTTCACTGCCAAACGTGCCTTAACTGCTGCTTTGAAAAAAACCCTTTAGGATGACAAATGTGAAAAGACAACCATTCTTCCTGCCTCTGAGAGCCTAAAGAAGAAAAGTGTAAAGTCCCAGTAGCCAGGGCTGAGAATTTTTAAAGCAATGTGGTCAACACAGTGGAAGTGCAACCCCCACCCCACAGCAGGGCATGGGGGCGACGCCACCCTTGCCCTCAGGAGCTCTCCGGTGCTTCGGACTAGGACCCACTGGTGGCCTCAGTCACCCTGTCCCAAGTCAGGGGAAGTGGCAGGGAGATGGCAAGCCGCTGCTGGCCCTTGCACATCCAACGTCAGATGGGGCTGGTGGCAAAATCAAGACTCAGGATGAGTCCCCAGCCAGTCAATGGTCCCAGACCAACACAAGAAAACCTAGGTTCCTATGCTTGGGCTCGAAACACCAACCCCTCAAAGCACCGCCAATTCCTCCACTTCAGGGAATTTATCTTTATAACACACCCACACACGTCAAAACTATGTGCATTCGAAAGTACTCATTGTAGAGGATTTGTCATAGCAAAGGCTGAAAATAACCCAGAGTCCATTGGTGGGAGATGGCCAGGTTTGCTGCCATCCACCCGTACAGAGGGCTGAGCATGGCAGAGAACAGGGGAGCTCCATGCACTGACACGGACAGGCAGCTGGGACACACAGAACAGGCCCCGATGTGCTAACAAATCTGGGAGAGATTTTAAAAATACTTATTCACATTTGCTTGTGTCTGCATAAAGAAACTAATCAAATTGTTACCTCTAGGGGGTAGGAGGGAGAATAGGATGGAAGAAACAAGTGAAAGTAAGACATCAATGTATAATTTTAAAGTATCTTTTAAAAATTAATTACATGAATGCAATGTATTCAAATATTAAAATAACTTTTTAAAATCCAACAGGGGCATACACACTGAATGGAAAAGCCATGGCTTAGCAGAGTACAACCATATGAAAACACCTGGGAAACTTCTAGGTAGACATGGCAGAGAACACACTCCAAGACCACTAATATAACAGTACAAGTTGGGGTTTTTTTGTTCGTTTTTTTAAGTATGAATGCTTAAGAGCAAAAAGACAACGATGAAGACAGAAATAAATACCATGCGATTTTAGAAGTTAGAAAAATGACTGAGCCAAACAGAGGGCAGAATATTGGGTGCAAAGAGGGTACAGGGGCTCAAGAACCACACGGACGTGCAAGGCAATGGCTCGAAAGGACCCACAGGCTCCACCCCTCGGCAGCAAGGCTGTGGCCTGCGGCTGAAAACAGGAGGCACAGTCGAACAGCTTGGGCAGCCAGGCCCTCGGATCCGGCCCCTCACTCTGGCAGCCAGGTGAACGCCCCGCCCAGCCAGCAGACAACAGGAAGTTTACTTTCTGGAGAGGACTGCAGAACTGCGCACGGAGGCAGGACTCTGGAAAGCCAGGGGTTGAGTAGAAGGCTAAAGCCACACACTGTCACTGAATTATGCTTTTTACTGTCTGTCTCCCTGAAGACTGGGGCTCCCGCTCATCTCTGTACCTCCTGCACTGAACACACTGCAGATACCCAATAAATGCCTTTTGGATTAATGATGGAATGAGAGAAGAAAGGTTAAAGGAACTGGAGATGGTTAACCTGGAAAACACCCAGGGAACACAACTACCTTCGAATATTTCAGGCTGCACTAGAAAAAGAAATTAAGAAAAGAAATAAATTAAATTTATTTTCTGTGGACCCCAAAGGGGAACCAACACCAACAAATGGAAGCTCCAGAGAAAGAACTTCAGCTCAACAGAAGTAGAAACCTTCTATCTACAACAGCCTAAGCGGGAAAGAGAGCTGATCCGGGAGTCAGAAGACCTGGGTTTGGGTCCTATTTCCTCCACTGACGACCATATCTAGGGGTTTAGGCAAGCAACTTGACTCAAAACATCTACAACACAGTGTATATATGTGGGCCTTTCTTTATCTACTCCTCTGGTACATCCAGACAGATAATAGATGTGAGATAGTACTTTATAAAGTACTACCCAAACGTTCCTAGATATTTATAACCTAAATCATAAGAATCATTCAAACATGAATGGACAGCCTCAAAATGAACCACAGCCCTGTTCTCATGTGTTTGTGGGACTGAAGTACCTACATCTATCCTATAGGTGGTGCAGACGTTAAAGGGCACTGCTGGGGGCCAACTCACTGACGCGGACTTTCCCTTCTAGTCCCGAGACTCTGAGTTCCCCGGTTCGTCTGCACAAAGCAGATCCTTGCCTGAGACAGGTGCCCGCGCCATAGATGAGAAGATGCAACTCTAGGCCTTACAAGAAAACTTTGTGTTTATTTGCAGCTTGCTTCTGCTTAGTATAAAAACACGCAGGAGAAATGGCCAGCTGGGCAAAAATGGATCACCACTTCTGCGTTCTCCACCTGCTGAGGTCAACCCGGCGGCATGAAACCTGCAGAGAGGGGCCTGGGAAACAGCTGCTGGGAGCACAGAGGGCAGAACTCCCGTGGTCAGTGCGTCTGCCCCAGAGCCCTGGGACACTGGACACCAGGGACTCCCTGCCCAGCCTCCCACCGTGCCCGCCCACCAGCGCCACTCGTCGGAGGGCAGGATCTGGGCTCTTCTCTCCTGAGCTTCTGAAAGTCATCCAGAGAGTCAGTGCAGCTGGATCTACCCTCATCCTTTCTACACTGGGCTGCCATAGCTGTGAGCAATGGAAAGGCCCAGGGAAGAACGGCAGGGAAGCAGGAAGGGTGGGGTCACTGCTACCCACCAGGATTTGGGGGAAGCCTGGTAAAGACTTAAAACACTGGCACTCAGAGCTTGGTATATGGGTGTGGGGGGGCGGGTGGGGGGGAGCTTTTCTTTTAGTTTAACTATATTTTAAAGTTTTTCTATAATAACATATCTCACCTGAATAGCCTTAAAATCTAATTTTAAAAGATTTTTTAAAAAATTAGGCCAGCTGGCAGCACAGTGACACTGCTCTTGCTGGGGTGAGAGATGAGGAAGCTCACTGGGGGTTCTTCAGGAGCTCGTCTCCTTGCCGCACGGTACTGGGGGAGTATGCTGCAGCCACGTTCTCGGGGCGGGGGACTGCCCTCATGTGTGTGTCCCCGACATAGTGATCAGGTGGTTGAACAGCTCTGGAGGGGTTACCAGGGAGACCCAGATGCTACCTTCCCTTCCCTGGAGTTATCCCACCAACCTTCTCAAGCTGGACAGCCAGGGTGAACCAGAAGCTGCTAACAAGGTGAATGAGGAGAGGGAGGAGAGGTGTGAAGTAGGGAGGCACCCACCCAGGACACAGATCTGGAGGCAGCCCTGGGGTACAGGCCAGAGACAAGTCCAGTGAGGAGCTGGGGTAGCAGGTTGCAGACAGCAGGGGTGGGTGACAGAGTGGCAGGCCACAGAGGAGATAATAATCCGTCTCAGAAACTCTACTGATATGTTCCCCTTGTCTATGGTTAGCAAGCAATTCTCTCGACGCTTTTAAAAATCCAAACCTATCCTTCCCAAAAGATATAAGTCTATTTTGAAACCAGAAAAGGTTAGAGAAGGGGAGGGAAGCAGACAGATTTTTATGCTCTGGTGACAAATGAGATTGCTGTTTGTTGAAACCTTTTCCCAAAGCAAAGCAAGATATGCCTGGCTGTAGGAGAGGACATGCTTATTATAGAGTGAGAAGGGAAGGTGGGGGTAGCAAAGGCCCAGGTTAAGACAATGAATATGTGATAATGGGCAGCTGCCTCCCCGGGCAGGGGCTGGAAATGAAGTAATATATGGGGAAGGAGATATGAAGTGTTCCCAAGAAATAAAGGATGCTATGCAAGCATGATGTTATCGTTGTGTTGTATCCCCCAGACCCCTGGGAACCAACAGAAGGCTGAGCATTTCAACTTTCAGAATCTAACAGTTTGTTTCTTGTTGGGTCTTTTGGGGGGTGGGGTTCAAAATTCATCCTCTCTTCCCATTCTGAAAATGCACATTTTCAACTTCCATATTTTTGGATAATGAATGCTTTAAGCCTGGGCCCCTCGGGTAATGATGTCAACAAATACCCACCCTGCTGGCACCTGGGGGAGGGATTCCGACCGCAACTCAGGGGAGCGGGTCTGGGTGGTGTGGAGCTGCTGCCGGGCGGGCCCTGGCCCGCTGCTCGTCAGCTGCAGGAGCTTGGACAAGCTACAAGCTACTTCATCACTGTGCTCAGTTACCTCCTTCATAAAATAAGGGCAAAAATACTACTTTCCTTGCAGGGCTGTTCTGAGGATTATATGAGAATCCACATAAAGTGCTTAGTACAGTGCCAACCACAAAGTGGAGCCCCTAAATGTTAGCTGTTATTACGCACACATAAGCACATATCAGCAGTGACTGGTAAGTGCCAAACTGATGCCAGGCCAAGCACAGAGCAAGCAGGATGAGTGTGCAGCTGGTCGGCCCGGGAGGATTCCGGAGGATTCCAGGAGAGGTGGGCCCGTCCCAGACTCCCCACCCAACACGCCAATCAGGGTCCAACCAGCCATCATGCCAAAGCCACACACTGAGCACGGGGGGCGGGGCCTCCAGGTGAGGGGGTGGTTTAGGTTGTAAGAATCTAATCGCATTAAAACAGGGATCACAAGGCTGCTAAGCCGCAGCATCTGTGGGGTGTGCAGGGTGAATGGCAAAGCACTCTGCACACCTACGGCATTAGACTCTCTCTTAGTAGCTGCTCAGCACCTAAGGGCATGTTCTGTTTGAAATAAGCATTCCATTGACAATTCTATTTTCAGAGCGACCTACAGTGACAGGTCGCAAACCTGACATCCTGGGTGAGAAACACATCTATCCACAAGACAGATAGTATAAGGGAAAACACTATTTGAAATGCAGTCATCACAGCCAAAGGGACAACAAATCCTCCCAACTCCTGCATCCTAAACTCAGGGGTTCCCCACCCTCCCGTAGATGCAACCCAAAAATAGCTGCGTGAGCAGTGCAATAGGCCCTTTCCCTTCCTCATCCTCCTCCCCAAACCACAGCCAGAGCCCTGGGACCACGGACCACCCTGAGGCCTGGTGGGTGCCCCTCCCTCTGGGCACCAGTCCCCTAACACCCCTGCCTGCAGGTAAATGCCCAACTTACTTCTTCAGCCACTCCACGATGTCCTCGGCGGTGGACCCATAGTTGTCATACTGGAACAGAAACCGTCCTTTCCTGTAAAACATGCAGAGACAATGTGGGCTCAACTGGGGATGCAAACGCCATCCCGGAGGCAGTGAGCATCGTAGGGAAGCAGGGAACTTACTCAAAGTAGCAGATGGTGGGGTAGCCCCGCACGTTGTACTCCTCCTTGATGTTTTCAAATTCCGAGGGGTAGATGTTCATCCCGGCCAGCACCTAGGGGCAAAGCGAGAACAGACCTGTCCACCCTCTGCCTGGCAGACACCTCGCCTTGCCCATGTGCCTCCTGGCCAGCTGTCCCACCACCAATGATGGGGACATAATAAAAAGGACAAAGCCTCGCACACTGATGTGCAACCTGGGGCAGCACGGAGCAAGGCAAGCTAGGCCGGCGGGAATGCAGACCGAGGGCTCTAGGAGGGGCCTCTGGGCCCAAGTGCTGCCCTCCGCGCAGGTATTCTCTTTCACCTGCCCTGTAGAAAGACCATCCGAGAGCAAAAACAAAGCTCTGAGGTTTCAGGAAGACACCTGGCCTTGCTACCAAGTTCGAACAGGTCCTAGAGTGGGGTCACTGTCACCTGGGTACATGTTATGCCTTTTCTTTGCCCATGTCCACTAGGGTTGTACTCTACTCCCAAATTATAGAATTGCCGTTCACAATGGCAACTCCACAATGTCCTTGGACACTTTCCTGGATACCTCGTGGCCTGTCCACTCAAGCTTTATGTCCAACATTATCAGACCTCACAGTTCTGTGTGGTCAAGGAGAGCGTGGTTCTCATGACAATCCGCCTGCCTAACTCTACTCACGCCAGACCCTGCCAGGTCTCCCCAACTCTCTCCTCCTGTTTGTGACCGTCACCTACAGCCTGGCTTGACCATCATCTCCAAAGTCTGAACGTGCTCTGGCTGTGGGGGTCCACATATCCAACAACCCTGAATGGGAAAGAGGAATTTTAGCAGCTGTATTATTGACAGGGCTGTTCTAAGAACAACCTAAAACTCCTTTCCTGGAGCAAAAACCTTCCCCTCTGGAGGGGGATCAGTGCCCAGAAAGAGGACTTTGAATCTGTTCCCACAAGGGAATGTAGATAGAGTAGCCAGATACAGGAAGGCTGCTCCAGAAAACTGGGTGGCAGAGAGGGGAAAGGAAGTTTAAAAAAAAAAAAGGCCAGTAGCAGTTACAGAAGAGCAAGAAACTCAGGAAGCTGAGTTTTGCTGAACAATACATAAGGAAGCAGAGGAGGAGAAAAAGGAAAACAGCAGTTCCGTCAGACAATGAACTTGATTTCAGAAGACTGCTTTCATGTAGGGGTCATGTGATTTTGAGCAAGTCATTCAGCCTCCCTGAGTGAGGTTCCTTGTTTGGAAGGTGTGGCCAGTAAGACGATCGCAGGGCTCTTAAGAGAGCTGAATGGGGTGATGATCCACGTCAGAGATTTTAGCACAGAACTTGCGCTTAATAATCGAGTTCTTCATTTCCTGCCAAACCCTCCCAGTGTGGCAGCCACCTGCACCTCTGTCTGCTCCATCCACAGAGGCATCTAAACATGTCTTTCCAACTGTTTTAAAGCACCTAGTACAATGCCCGGCTCACAGCAGGCACACAATAAATGCTTGCGAAATCACTGAGGTTTTTTCCCTAGCCCATTTTGAGATGCTTCAAGGAATACAGGAAAAATAAGTCTGAAACAGAACTTACTCAAAGTGCTGGAACCTTCTAAAAGCCATCCTGTTCATTTCTCCAGACTGATTCAGCAGCCTTTTCCAGTAATAATTATCTACTTTAAAGTTCTCTCTTTTTTTTTTTTTTACACGTCTAATTGATTTCCCTACTGTCAGTGCACATTCACCACAAGATTAATCTTCCTCATCCTCCTTTTTCATTACATCAGTTCCCTGCATAAAACCTTTCGATTCCATTGAATACAGTCTAAAGCCTAACTCTGCACTCAAAGGCCACACAGTCTCTACCTCATATCTTAATTCCCCTTTCTTACAAAACCCTTAACGGTACACCTGCTAGTGTCTAGATTTTTTTATTCTCCCGGATGAGACAGTTTGACATTTCTGCACAGGGAGGAAGGTGGGCCGAGTGCTGTCTAAGGCACCTTGCGGACAAGCAATGAACCACAGTAGCTGGGAGGTGGGCTCGGGGTCAGGGTGCTGAGTTTGGGTACTAGCTCCCCACCTAGCAGGTGCATTCCCTTGAACAAGTCACGGTTAACTCTGTGCCTCATCTTCCTCATCTGCAGCCACCTCCTGTGGTTGCTGTGAAGATTAAATGAAATAGTACAAGTATGTACCACGCTCAAAATATGTTAGATGTTTTCATTACCACTGCTGAGATGCTCTGCAATTCTGGTCTCATTCCCAGAACACACACTGTGCCCCTACTGTGTCTCCCTGTCCCCTGGCTTAAGATGCCCACACTCCACCTCTCGGCTCCCACCAGAGACTCATCCATCCTTAAGGCAAATCAAATTCCACCTTCCCTGGTGGCCTTTCCAAATCACCTTTGCTTGTAATGAACTCTTAATTCTCTGAGTTTCTGTAGCACTTTTGTACTACTTTGGGGACATTTATTAGTTAATAAGATAACTATTTTTTGAACAACTACGTACAACCCCCTTTGGAGTGTATGAAGTTGAATGAGACAAAACTGGTCTCAATCTAAGGAAACTTAAGGCCATAGCGCCTGACACCAAGCCAGCCATGCCTGGGGCCATTCAGTTGGCATGACACGCTCTTTCTCATGTTCAGCCCATGTGGTGGCAGGACTGATCACAGAAGCCCCACAAGGCAGGTGACATGTGAGCTAGTGCCCAAAGGACGGTGAGAGTTCCACAGACATTCCAGGAAAAAGGAGGCAAGAAGAAACAAGGTTCAGCCCGAGAAAAGGGAAACGTGTCAGTTTAACTGGACTGCAGGACACACAGCAGGATCATAAGAGAAGGCGGGACACGTTCACTGGGGTCACTTCAGAAGGCTGTCATGCCTAAGAAACCAGAGCTTTATTCAGGAGCTGCTAGAGCGCTATGGAGGGTTTCCCAACCACATTTTTTTATGTATAGAGGCTGACCTGCAGGAGAAAGTCATTGGTCAGGGAGACAAGTCAACAGCCTCTGGCAACCACCGTGTGTGAGCTAACCAGGGCCTGAGCCAGGACGGCGGGCAGGGAGAGGACAAAGGCGGTGAGGGGAGAGACGTATGACGATGTCCCGACACGCTGGCAGAGGAGCCTGGGGAACTCAGGAAAGTCGCAAAGAAAAGCTGGGCGTCTGCCAGATGGAAAGATACTGAATTGTATTTTAGACAGCCTGCATTTGCGACACAGGGAGAAAAATCCAGACCAAGATGTCAAGGAAGCAGTCTGATGCATGGTGCTGGGGCTTAGGGGCTCAAGCTCCACGGAGTTACATTAGGTTGAAGCTATGGCGGTAGATAAAAGTCACCGAGGGACACTCAGACCATAACAAGACAAGGAAAGCTCAGTGCCAGGCCCTTGCTCCAATGCGATAATAAGCAAGAAAAGAGGGTGGAAAGCCGCACCCTGGGAGCACCCCACCCCCCGCAATGAGTGAGAGGGACAGTAAGTACAGAGCAGTAGGGCGCCAATCATCGGTATCTGTTAAGCGTCTGGAGGTTACAGTGCCATCTCCACACTCCAGCCCGTTTGCTCTTCACAACACCCCAGCGAGGTGGGCAGGGATGCCGTCATCATCCCCATTTTACAGATGGGGAAATGAAGGCACCAAAGCTCTTTGCCTGAGGTCTCCCAACTGCTTAGTGAGAGCCAGCACCAGAGTCTAATTTGCACAAATCTGTTACCGCGACCGACCCACTTCACAGTGTTTACTCCCATGGCTTATGCCATGGCCACAGTTAACAAGAGACTCGGTGTGGACGTCAATCTGGCAAATGGGAAGAGAAGGCAGATGCGGACGGGCTCATTCTGATGGCTGCTGTGATCGGGGAGCAGCAATGGCTGCTGACGAGGATGTCAATTAGCAGTAGATGGAACAGACAGCAATGAGTCACCAGACATCAGTGACAGAAAAAAGGAGGCAGATCTGAGTTTCGAAAATGGCAAAGGCTGCATTCCCTGACCTGGCCTGACTTCTGTCTTAATGACATCATTAGGTTGGATACCTCCCAAGACATCTGTAGAAGAGGTAGATTTATGGTCCCTGCCCTAGCCATGGCCAGGCAAAAAGGGCTCAAAGATGACAAAGATGAAGCGGAGACAGGAGGTACTGATCTGGCTGGATTTCAGCAGTGGGGAAGGAGCGTGCTTTTGATTTCAGGGGACTGTCGTCCCATCTCCGCCCTGTGTGAGTGGACACAAAGGAACACTTCTAGGCACCCTGCATGTGGGGAGCTGTGGCTGCATCATGTGCCTGGGCCTCCAGATGCCTCTTACGGTGGGCGTATCCATGGTGGCCAGGATCCCTCCCCCTTTATGGAGCTGCAAAAGGTGAGAACTTCTCCAAGGAAAGCAAAGGTGCTTTCCTAAAAAACCAATGGGAAAACAGAACAAAACGAAGCACAAGCAAGAAAATATGGAAGCATGGAAACAGATGAGCTCACACCCACAGATGCCTCCGGCCAAGGTAACGAACGCCTGGCTCTCCAGGTACCCAGACCATCCCACTGACTTTTCTGTAACGTTGTCTAGGGAATTGGAAGGGTCACACTTGCAATTTCTGGACTTGGGCCTCAGCACTCTAACACAAGCAGTCCTCAGGGCCACCCTTGCCAAAGAGCCTAGTGTGAGCCAAGAGCCAAGGGGGAAGGCCTGTGCTCTGTGCTGAATCAAACAGAGCCCCTGTGCTCAAGAAGCTCACATTTCAGTGAGAAAGTCATAATTAGTATCAACTGGTGACCACAGTGATTTAGAACAAAAGCAAAGACGGGCAGGCCTGGCTGTGTACGGCAGGGAAGAGCTCTGCAGCAGTGCCAGAGGGGCCTGGGGGAATACTGGGTTTAGCAGGTAGAGGCAACCATGGCTGAGAATCTTTTGTAAGGTGCATGAGACTGGCACCAAGACCCTGCCTGCTTTGAAGGGGCTGGTCCGGTAATTTATGATCTAACTGGGGCTGGCGCTGCTTACCTGCCACTGTACCAGAGTTTGGAAGTTAAGCTGAGCAGTTTTCTAAAAGTGTTAAGTGGGTGCAGGTAGGGAGAACACTGTGGATAATTAAGTCTTTTCTCCAGGCGAAATAATCTTAAAATATGATATCTATTGAGGCCCCCAAATGGGAAGTGAAACGTCCCCAGAGTGATGCATGTGTGCCCCACGGCCAAATGCCTTCGGGCGAGTTGCTAAAAATTCATTTAGTGAGAGATAAGCAGGACCTCGGTACCCCCAGAATGAGGTCAAACGAGAAAGCGCTGGTTCTTTGCAACCCAATCTCGCAGGCGCCTAGCAGAGCTGTCACCATGCCCAGGTGCTGCCACCGAAACTTTTCAAATTGACTTTGAACTAATCACCAACTTAATTTGATCCATAAAGATCATGATGCAGTTTTAAGACTTAGAACTCCCTGAATGGGACTTTGGCCAGCCCCACGGGAATGGCTCCTCCCAATGACCTTTCACCAAAGGCATGTGGATTTTTCTATGCTCCCTGGAGAAGCGACCTGTTGTTTTTCTGTTGCCACCGAGAACTCTCCCCCCAAAACAAACAAACAAAAACCCAAAACCTCTGTGGCTCAGGGCGAATGCAAAAATGGACAGCCAAACGGCACAGAAGAGACCAGCCTGGTAGGGTAAGCGGGACCATCACCGCCTGACCCCCAGCCCCGGGGGAGGCCTGACCGCCCAGCTGCCCCTCCTCCCTCACTGAGCGTCCTTGGCTGTTCCTACTGCTCTGCAGGCCAGTCTGTGTCCTCAGTGGCTCCTCTACCCCTCCTGTTCCCTGAAGGTGGGCACCCCTGAGAAAACCTATCTAGTCTGCCCCCACACACCATGCAGTCCTTCCTTCAGAGACTGCCTGCTCACTCAGGGCTCCGGCTCCCCATCTGGACTGCCTCCTTTCCACCATTCTTTGCGCCTGACAGGAACTTGGGGACCTGCTTGTGTCTCCGGCCACCACTGGTGTCACAGTGCCCCTTTCTCTGCCACTGGGTGCCCTCATTGGGAGCCTTGGCCCACCTCGGAGCCCAGCGCACGTAATTCTGGACGTTGATGGTCTGCCGTTGGCCACTGGCCTTCTGGCCACGCCCCACAGGCTTCTTGCTGTTTTCTTGGCTGTTTCATTACAGGAGCTAAACTCGCCTGGTCCCAGCAACTCTGTGGAATTCTGAATATTCCCTGAAGGCAGGTCTCTGGGCCACGTACCAGGGCAGCAGGGTCAGCAGCAGTAGCACAAGCCCCCCTTGTGATTCCAAAACCTGCCCTCCCCGCCCCCGCTCCGCTGCCATCTCCCCAGGTGAGAGGCAGAAGTCTGAGAAGCAGCCAGCCTTGCTTGGCCCACGGGGCCTCACTTACAACGCGGCCTCGCAGCTGGGTGGCAGCTTTCTGGAAATGCGGCATTATCCTCTTGCACATGCTGCACCCTAGTCACAGACAGGAGAAAAACCAAACTCGGTTACAGTGGGTGCTGGGCCCTGCACTCCACCCTCCCTCCTGTCAGGATGACCTCTATCCACATTTACCCAGCCTCCGGGAACACAGAAGGAACTGGGGGCAGAGGCCCTGCCCCCAAACAGCTTACATTCATGAAACAGGACACAGCCCAGCAGTGACTTAATACATGTGGGACCGACTAAGCAAATATGACACAACTGAAAAGGGCAAAGCGCTGAATAATTTGGAGCTGACAGTGAGTTCAAAAGGAATTCAGGGAATCAGAGTGGGTGCTAGGACACTGCTTCATGCACAGCTAAAAGCCCCCCTTCACTGCCCAGTTGCGGGTTGCAAATGACCCTGAATCAAGTACCATTAGGAAGAAAATGTACAACCACAAGTACAATAACTTTTGGGATTTTTGTGCCTCTTTTCCTTCATTAACAAGGAAAATTATGCAATGGCTGGAGGTGGGCCTGAGATGAAAAATGCTGGCTCTTGGCCCCATGGGAAGAGCGCCAGGCCAGGATCACAAGCCCAGAGCTCTCCTCTTCCCTCTGCTTGCTGGATGGCCCCAGACAGGTCACTTCCTCTCTCTGGGCTGCTGCTCCTTCTGGCAAATGAGTGCGGTGGGACCAGACAGGCCTGATGTTGGAGGATTCTGTGATGTCCTTGGCTTAACCCCCTCTGGGGTTCTGTGGTCCACCATAGTCACAATCCTCTCCTGGGGTGGTGAAGCCCCCCCAAGGCTTGTGAGGCTCGGGGCCAAGACAGCCAGACCCCAAACATCTACCACTACCTCAGCACGACCTTCATTTAAACCCCTCTCCTCCCTTCTGCCAGAGCAGGCCACGTATCAGCACAGACCCTGCAGGACACAAGCACCATTTCCTCAGAGGTGAGGGACTCTGACACACAAGGCCGTTTCTCTTTTTCTGACAGCAGCTTTGCTGCAAAACCGGCTTCGAGAGGCAGCTGAGGGCTGCGGACAGCAAAGCTGCCTGGAGCCCCACATCGGGCTGGTTCTTATCTCGACACAGAACGGCGTGGACAGGGCCACGCAGCAGCAGGCTAACAAGCTCTAATCCACATTTGGCTATCGTCTTGGCAGGCCATGGGCAGAGTAATAGGTGCTCACATCCACAAGGCCGGATACAGACCCTGGGGAACTTGTGAGCAGGTCCAGCTCCCCTGGGACCACCTGAACCTCCCAGTACCAAGTTTACTGGACAAGATGTGACATAGGATATTTTGACACGAAACTTTCAAAATGCCCATGGCCCCTCCTCGGCATTCCTGCCTGGCAGGCAGATGGGCACAAACACACTGGCATATTAAGCCTGGGCTTTCAGTTCACGCCACAAGTTCAGGCTCGGACTCAGGGAGACTCAGCAGAACAGGAGCTGCTGCGAGGTCGGCCCGCAGGGCGAAGCCGACGCATCTGCTCTCAGAAGACGAGATGTGCTCTCCCTAGTAGCTGTGCCCACAATGTGATCCCCACAAACGTGAAGGAGGGAACATGACACTTGTCGAGGGACTTAGTTCCCACTGTAGGTATTCAGGGGGAAGAACGGAAACAGGAACAACTACTCCAGCTTCACTGAACACCCACGCCCCCCAGGTGGATACCACGCAGAGGGGATGATGGCAGGCTGCACGGCAGACGAAGGCACTCGGCCCTGGGGAGGAGACCCCGGTCAGCATCTCCCCTTGACTATTTACTGCCTACAGGACCCTGGGCTAGTGACATAAGTGGTCTGAGCCCCAGCTTCCCTACCTGTGAAGCAGAACCAGCAGCTGCCCTGCAGGCTAAGGGGCAGGGCCAACACCTGGGGGGATGACCAGAGTCAGGCATCCGGCAGGGGAGGCTCGCTCAACACAAGGCCCGAGAGTTTCCCTTCTGGCCCATGGGGAGAACTTTTCCACAGGGAACAGAGGGTGTCACTCCACTCCCCAAGAGGGGAAGTAAGGGGGCACACTTGCAGCCCATCTTCACCCACTCTTCCTTGGTGACTTGATGAGATGGAGGGAGTCTGACATCCACTGTGCTACCTTCATTAGTCAGGGGCCTACTTTATTACCTGTCCCCACAGGGGTGACCTCTCTCTTCCAGCTCTGCCTGTTTGCAGCCTGCACCAACATTATCCCCCAAAACCCCCAAATAAGTGGTGAGTTGGTCAGCTGTCCCCGTGGGTAGAGGCCAGCAGCACTGGGGGAAGAAGTTACTGGGGGGAAGAGGTGATAGAAGAGTAACAGGAAGTGAAAGGGCATGCCAGTTTCCAATCAAACTTTACCAAAAATAGAAGGGGTACTGAGATCCCTATCTATTTTTCAACTGATTTAACTGGGAGACAGGGGAAGAGATAACACTAATTAGCACTCTCAAGTCCAAAGGTTAGAGCAGTCAGCCTATAATTTTCTCATTAATTCAATAAACATTACTGAATAAACAGTAGGACGTGGGAACCCAGGTTCCTTGTCACAACTGAAGGCTTTCACCGCCTTTGGGTTCCTTCACCCCAAACACGATCAAAGGATAAGGGCCCTAAAAGGCTTCCCAGTTAAAGAACTGGTGTGTGTCCCAGAGATAAGCTGAATTGTGAGGTCATGGAGACTTGAGTGCATGAGTATAATAAAAGCACAACTTTTGTTTCATTAAAAACAGCAACAAAAGAACCCTGGGGTCACTGACCTGGCACCCAGGAGAACATCCAATCCCACCTCTCCACCACAAATTTGAACTTCATAGTAGTGTTTTCTCCTTCCCTCCACCACTAATTGCCCTGTGACTCTTACAAGGAACCTAACTTTTACCCAGCTTTCTATTTTGTGAAGAATATCACCACGCTGCCATCTCTGCCCACTGTGTTGAGCAGGATGGGCTCACCGCCACACAGCCTGGGAGTGGGTGGGGGAGATGACTCACATTCAGGTGCAAATTGCGAGTAAATCACTCTTTCTAAGTGATTACTTGGTGCTATTATACTGAAATCTGCATGGTTATACCAGGATTCTGCCTTGTGACACGTGCTGTATACCGACATACACTGTTTCAGTCTCACTTAACCAATGTGCTGGGTCCTGAGGGTTTCGACATAAATCAAAGGAGGCACACCCACAGGAGGCTGTGAAGGCGGGCCAATTCCCGAAGAAATCTCTCCCAAGGAGAAACAAAACGGGGTGAGGTCAGCCAGTGAACCCAGGATTCTTTTGTTGTCGTTTTTGTTTTTCCCCTTCAATTTTATTTTGTTAAGTATATTTTATTGATTATGATATATAGTTGTCCCATTTTTCTTCTCCCCTTTCTCCCTCTCCACCATGCATCTCTCCTTCCTCCAGCTTTCCCCCACCCTTAGTTCATGTCCATGGGTCACACATTTAAGTTCTGCGGCTTCTCCATTTCCTAAACTATTCTTCACCTCCCCCGTCTATTTTGTACCTGCCAGTTATGCTCCTTATTCTCTGTACCTTTTCCCCCATTCTCACTCTCCCTCTCCTCACTGATAACCCTCCATGTGATCTCCATTTCTGTGATTCTTTTCTTCTTCTAGTTTTTTGCTTAGTTTTTGTCTTTATTTTTTTTTAGGTTCGGTTGTTAATAGTTGTGAGTTTGTTGTCATTTTACTGTTCATAGTTTTATCTTCTTTTTCTTAGATAAGTCCCTTTAACATTTCATATAGTAAGGGCTTAGTGATGATGAACTCCTTCACCTTTACCTTGTCTGGGAAGCACTTTCTCTGCCCTCCCATTCTAAATGATAGCGTTGCCGGATAGAGTAATCTTGGATGTAGGTCCTTGCTTTTCATGACTTTGAATACTGCTTTCCGGCCCCTTCTTGCCTGTAAGATTTCTTTTGAGAAATCAGCTGACAGTCTTATGGGAACTCCTTTGTAGGTAACTCTCTCTTTTCCTCTTGCTGCTTTTAAGATTCTCTCCTTATCTTTAATCTTGGGTAATTTAATTTTGATGTGTTTTGGTGTGTTCCTCCTTGGGTCCAACTTCTTTGGGACTCTCTGAGCTTCCTAGACTTGCATATCTATTTCCTTCTCCAGATTGGGGAAGTTTTCCTTCATTATTTTTTCAAATAAGTTTTCAATGTCTTGCTCTTCCATTTCTCCCTCTGGCACCCCTGTGATTTGGATTTTGGAAAGTTTAAAGTTGTCCCAGAGGTTCCTCAGCCTCTCCTCATTTTTTTGAATTCTTGTTTCTTCATTGTGTTCTGATTGAATGTGTATTTCTTCCTTCTGTTCCAAATAGTTGATTTGAGTCCCAGTTTCCTTCTCTTCACTATTGGTTCCCTATATATTTTTATTTCACTTTGTATAGCCTTCACTTCTTTCTTTATTTTGCGGCCACATTCAGTCATTTCTGTGAGCATCCTGATTATGAGTGTTTTGAACTCTGCATCTGATAGATTGGCTACTTCCTCATTGCTTATTCTTTTTCTTATTCTTTTTAAAGTTTTGATCTGTTCTTTCATTTGGGTCATACTTCTTTGTATCGACACACCTGTTACATTATAAGGGGTGGAGTCTTAGGTATTCACCAAGGTGAGGCAACCTACTTTGCTGTGTTGTGGCACTCTATGTTGGGGTGGGGTCAGAGGGGGAACCATGCCACTTGCTCGGCTCTCGCCCCCTTTTCAGTCACTTCCTCAGCTACACAGAAGCGAATTGGGTCCTTCTGGTGCTGATTCCTGGGTGGGTGAGTTTCTGTACATTCTAGGATGCTATGGGTCCCTCCACTGGACTGTCCTGTGAGACTGGAGTATCTTCCGCCACTGCAGCCCCCACTGGTTTTTACAGCCAGAGGTTTTGAGGCTTTATTTCCCCGCGCTGGAACTCTGGGTTGCACAGGCTGTCTCGCTCCCCAGTTGTTCCTCCTGGTTTATCCACATGCAAATGTGGGACCTCCCAGTCCGCCAGACACCACCTCACCTGCCAGGTCAGCCAGCTGCTGCCTTGCAGCGCATCCTCTCTTCCCCAGTTGCCCATCTCCAACCCTCCTACCAGTCTGGATGAATGTTTCTTCTTTAACTCCTTGGTTGTCGGACTACCATACAGTTCGATTTTCTGGCAGTTCTGGTTTTCATAATTTTTAAATTGGCTGTTGTTCTTTTGGATGTGCAAGGAAGCAGAGTGTATCTACCTACACCTTCTAGACTAGAAGTCTGTTGCAGTTGTTTTTAATGAACAAAGTTATGTTTTTATTATGCTCATGCACTCAAGCCTCATGGCCTCATCACTCAGCTTAGTTCTGGGACACACACCAATTTTCTAACTGGGAAGTCTTTTGAGCTCTGATCCTTTGATTGTGTTTGGGGTGAAGGAACCCAAAGATGGTAAGAGCCTTCAGTTGTGAACATAAATAAAGAAAATGACCCAGGGTTAAAGTACAGGCCACTGTAGGCACAGCCAGACCTCTCAGGAAGTGGGACACCAGGGTTTCTTTCCACAGGCAGGCAAGGTGTCTGGAGGTAGGTCAGGTGGGGGCCAGCCAGCAATCAACATGAGCTGAGAGAGGCTGCTGTCATGATGAACAAGCCACAGGCCCAAGTCAGGCACAACCACCAGCACCCCACAGAAGGGAATGAGCCGGGAAGGCATGGTCCCCAAGACAAGAATGGGAGGGGCCTTTGCTCAAAGAACTTGTCAGGAGGGGAGACTGGAGGCAGGCTTTCAAGAGTAAACAGAACCCCAGTGCCACAGCTCATGATACCTATCCGAGCCACAACTCACCATGGCACACCTACCTCCCACCACCCACAGCCCCTCTTTCTCCAGCCCTTAGGCCTTTGGCCTCCTGAAGGGCATGTGCAGTTCACAGAGTCACAGGTTGAACTAAGGACCTCACACAGGCTCCAGCACAGGGCTTTTTTATCTGTGGTTCAGGACCCACGAGACTACAGGGGTGGCCCAGACAGGAGATATCTGAGGCATTGCAGGACATATGGTCAACTACCCAACTCTGCTGTTGCAGCTTGAAAGCAGTCGCAGACACCATGTAAATGAATGGATGTGGCTGTGTTCCAACAAAAGTTAATTTACAAAAAAAGGCAGCCAGCCCAGGGGCCAGAGTTTGCTGACCCATTATTAGAGGGTTATGAAATAGTAGGAAAAACCAATTACTTCTTTTAAATAAGACAGAATAAAAAAGAAAATATCAGTGTGCCCTACATCTGGTAGATGTAGTAAAGGTTAGTATGGTTTTGTGAAAACTTTTGTTTCAACTTGTTTATGTGTAATTTATGTATAGTTATAGAACTGGATTGCAATGAAAAAATTTTAGTATTGTGAAATGTAGTCAAGAAGTTTGAAGGCCAGTTGTGGACTTTCAGCCAAGATGGAGGCATAGGTAGGTACACTTTGTCTCCTCGCACAAACAAAAAAGGACAACAACAAATTTAAAAACAAAAAATAACCAGAACTGCCAGAAAATCAAACTGTATGGGAGTCCAACAACCAAGGAGTTAAAGAAGGAGCATTCATTCAGACCTGTAGGAGAGGCAGAGGTGGGCAGCCAGGCGGAGAGGATATGCACCAAGGCTACGGCTGGTGGACCAGGCAGTCCCACATTTGCATGCGGATAAACTGGCAGGAACAACTGGGGAGTGAGAGAGACTGCACAGCCCAGGGCTCCAGCGGAGGAAAAAAACCTTGAAACTTCTACTGGTATAAACCTGTGGGGGTTGCAGCAGCAGGAGAAACTGCCAGTCTCACAGGAGAGTCCATTTGAGAGACCACAGGGTCCTAGAACATACACAAACCCACCCACCCTAGAATCAGCACCAGAAGGGCCCAACTGGCTTGTGGGTAGCAGGGCGAGTGACTGAGAGCCGGCCAAGAGCCAAGCAAGTGGCAATGTTCCCTTTTGGACCCCTCCCCGACAGACGGCACCACAAGGCAGTGACGTGGGTTGCCCCGCCCTGGCGAATACCTAAGGCTCTGCCCCTCACAACATAATAGGCTGCAGAGACAAAAAAAAAATATGGCCCAAATGAAAGAATAGACCAAAGCTCCAAAAACAGAACTAAGCAATGAAGAGGTAGTCACCTAACAGATGCAGACTTCAAAACACTGGTAATCTGGATGCTCACAGAATTGGTTGAGTATGGTCACAAAATAGAGGAAAAAGGGTAGGCTATGCAAAGCGAAATAAAAAACAATACACAGGGAACCAACAGCAAAGGGAAGGAAACCGGGACTCAAATCAACGATTTGGAGCAGAAGGAAGAAATAAACATTCAACTGGAACAGAATGAAGAGACAAGAATTTTAAAAAAATGAGGAGAGGCTGAGGAACCTCTGGGACAACTTTAAATGTTCCAACATCTGGATCATAGGGGTGCCAGAAGGAGAAGAGGAAGAGCGAGACATTGAAAACTTATTTGAAAAAATAATGAAGGAGAATTTCCCTAATCTGGGAAAGGAAATAGACTTCTAGGATGTCTAGGAAGTTCAGAGAGTCCCAAAGAAGTTGGACCCAAGGAAGCACACAGCAAGGAGCATCATCATTATATCACCCAAGATTAAAGATAAGGAGAGACTCTTAAAAGCAGCAAGAGAAAAGGAGACAGTTACTTACAAAGGAGTTCCCATAAGACTATCAGCAGATTTCTCAAAAACAATCCTTACAAGGAAGACAGGGCTGGAAAGAAGTATTCAAAGTCATGAAAGACAAGGGCTTATATCCAAGAATACTCTATCCGGTAAAGCTATCATTTAGAATGGAAAGGCAGATAAAGTGCTTCCCAGATGAGTTAAAGTTAAAGGAGTTCATCATCACCAAGCCCTTATTATATGAAATATTAAAGGGACTAATCTAAGAAAAAGAAGAGGATCAAAACTATGAACAGTAAAATGACAACAAACTCACAACTATCAACAACTGAACCTAAAAATACAAAAACAAAAACAAACTAAGCAAACTGCTAGAACAGGAACAGAATAACAGAAATGGAGATCACATGGAGGGTTATCAGCGGGGAGGGGCAGAGGGGATAATGGGGGAAAAGGTACAGAGAATAAGAAGTATAAACAGTAGGTACAAAATCGATAGGGGAAGGTGAAGAATGGTACAGGAAATGGAGAAGCCAAAGGACTTATATGTATGACCCATGGACATGAACTAAGTGGGGGAATGCTGGTTGGGGGTGGGTGCAGGGAGGGGGGAAATAAAGGGGAGAAAAGAATGGGACAACTGTAATAGCATAATCAATAAAATATATATATTTTTTAAATTAAAAAAACAAAAAAATAGTTTGAAGGCCAATGCTCTGATCCAATGCCTTCTCTTACATAAATGGAAACTTAGGAACAGAGAGGCGAAGGACTTGAACAAGGTCACCCAGCTCACTGGTGGCCCACCGGGACTTAGAGCCCAGGTCTTCTGGTTGTGATCTCAACGATCCTTTGCTATTCCCATGGCCTCTTGCCTCATACAGAAACTGAACACAAACACTGAGCCACCTTCCTCCCGGTCCCGACCCCGCTCCCCTCCCAGGGGGCACCGGCAGGTGTGTGGGAGCCAGAGCCGGAGGGGCGGATGCCACGAGGCCGGCCACGCTCTGGCAGGTGAGGAGCAGCAGCAGCACCTTGGAGAGCGCATGGTGACTGAGGCGAGGCTCCACCAAGCAAAGGGCAGGCAGGAAAGGGGCTCCGGGCCCCCAGGAAGCAGAGGGGCGAGGGAAGGCGGGATGCCTGAGAGGAGAACTGTTGTTGCTAGGTGGACGTCAGGGTGAAGGGGGCAGAAGGATGCCACATATAGTGAAAGAAAAACTGATGTGGAAGCAGGAAGGGAGGAAAGCCAGATGAAAGGCCAAGATGAAGGAAAAGAGGCACGGATGGCGGGACGGGGTGAGCAGCACGGTTAGATGCTCCGAGTGCGAGGCCTGGGCCTGCTCCCGGTCTCCCCGCTCACAGTCCCCAGCTGCCTCGCTGAGAATCTGAACAGCTAACTCTGGCCCAGAGGAGAAAGGTCACTCACAGGGGGCATAAAACATCATCAGGAGCGGCTTCTCTTCCTTCTTCAGGAGCCGTCTGAAGTCCTGAAGCACAAACAGAGAACACCACAGGTCACACACAACACAGTGACAGAGGCGCCATTCCCCCGGGGCTCACAGTGGTGGGGGGAGCAGGTGAGCCTTTCCGAAATCCCCCTGTCTGACTTGGGGTTGTGAGCTGTAGTCCAGAGTCATGGTATGCAGGGGCTGAAAGAATCCCAGAGACGACCTGTTCTAGACCACTCTTACACATTACAGATGAGGAAACTGAGGGCCTAAGCAGCCAAATGGCTTTCTCAAGGCCACCTGTTAGGACGAAGGGATCAGGACCAGGCTACCAGCTTTACTTTCAGCACCACCTGAACGATTAGAAGTCTGCAGGGAGCTTTATGTGCTGCGTGAGGCTGTCAACCAGGCTGCCACTCTTTGTGTGGCCTATGGTGCGGTGGGGTTGTGGTGGGTGGTTGTCTTCAGGTAGGCGTAACTTGGCCAGAAGAGGATCTGGAACCCAGGGTTAACCCATGCCTGCTAATCTCTGCCCCAGGCCCCTGCCACCGCCATCCATGTCCCCAGAGTCCACTGTAGGCACAGGACAAGACGTACCCCCCCAGGGGGTTACATAAACAAACAATCATTTGTGTTTATGAAACCTTTAGAATAGTTCCTGGAACATTATTAGGTAATATATAATTATTGATTAAATAAACACAATAAATGTACAAAGACAAAGATCATAACTGCTAATGGAGAGACTTCTGTGTAAAGCAGAGACCATTCTTCCAATGAGAGTCAATGATATTGGGGAGAAAAGCAAATCTATTAAGGACTGCAAAGAAGTACCAGGACAGCATATTTTGATTAAAATAAGCTCCTCTACCCAGTTTCCACAGCAGAAAATTAAAGTTTTTCTCTTCTGAATAATAAGGAAAATAAGAGGAAATTTCAAAATGCAGCTCTGTGGCAGCAACAAGGCATTAGGTAAACAGATGACAGTACATCCCACACAATGTAATATTGCTACATCATTATAAACTACGAAGAGGAATATTTAATGTCACAATAAGACGTGTACGTTACATTAAGGGGGGGGACAAAACAGCGTATAACATCTAATGGCACTTTTGTTAATATTTATGTACTGCATTATGCTGAAAGCCTAAAAAGCTACAGAAAACAGCAGCGGTGGCGCTTCTCAAAGGGAAAGGTGGGTGAGTTTTTTCTTTCCTTTACATTAAAGCTATATTTTCTAAATTTTCAATAACAAATATGTATTACTTATAATTTTCCAGTTATATGAAGATTACAAATATTTTATGGGAATTTAAAACATTTTATAATAAACTCTGAAAATGCCTACATAACTGAGGATAAAGACATTCATTTTTTAAAATTTTATCAAATTTATTGGGCTAACATTGGTTAATAAGATTATAAGTTTCAAGTGTGCAACTGTATAACACATCTTCTGTATACTGCATTGTGTGTTTACCACCCAAAGTCCAGTCTCCTCCTGTCACCT